>JBBYHQ010000015.1:1920098-1935305 GCA_038382645.1 Spergularia azorica
CATGACTATTGGTATTACCAGAATTCAATTCAATAAAGGTTATAGTTTTGGGCCTTTTGGGGTAAAAAACGGAAGCAGGGAATTTGAGAAGGCAGAGCTCCAGCTGTTACTTGATGCTAGTGACGTGTCACTGTTTAGCAATCGCTTGTTCTAAGGTGGACAGCTGGATTTAATGACGTGGCATGTCCTGCAAAAGTTTTGAAAATCCGCCACCTAAACTGGGATGCTAGCCTATTAATATATATATATAGAGATATAGATATAGATAAGTTCTTTGTAATATTCCAATAAATGTGCTATTGTCTTATGGTTTTGGTTTCAGATAAGCTTAAAAAGAAAATAATTCTTTTCTCATTTTTATTACAACTAATTGATTATACACCGTACATAGTATTTTTTTATGTTAAAGAAAAAGAGGATCGGTAGTATTACGTAGCTGTTTGCCGCAGCACCAATATCCATTGCATCGGATGATCCAATATCAACCAAAACTCGAGCACTATATTATATAGGAAGGATCTAAATGAGCTATTACATTACGTCTAACATAACTAAAACGAGACGACTCAACTTTGAAGCTTAATTGAAAACTACTGTAATAAACCTCTAGGCAAGGGGAATGAATTTTAGTTTCTCACGAAGAGCAAATAAACTCCATGGGCTCCATCATCCAATATTAAAAACCATTTTTGCGACGATCATAGAAGGTACAATCACATTGCACCATTCCTCACTTCTTTTAAGTAGTTTTACTCTGTTTTAATATTCGGATACCCAATTACGTAATTCGTCCAACTAGTGTAAAAGCGCCAACCAAAGAATCATTTGGTACACCGAAGAAGTGAAAGACCAATGTACCCTTTCGCAAAGCCTTCAACAGTCCACTGCTTCTCCATTACAGTTGGTGGAAGTAGCATTTTCCAGCCGCACTCAAGGGCATATCCGTCACACAAATTGACTTTCAGTGTTGCCTGCCCAACTCAGTGGACTCTCAACTCAACGCACTCCCTCTCTCACTCCTCTGCATCTCTCCTGCATCGATCAGCTTGTTGGGCTAAGGGAGATAAGGAGAGTCCAATTAACATGGCTTTGGATTCAGAAGTTCCCCAGGATGACAGACTCGCTAGAATTGCGTCGACGATTCGTGTCATCCCCAATTTCCCTAAACCTGGTATATATTTCCATGAATCATGATCATTGATCTCCCGTACTCTAGTTTTGTTATTCCTCATGCTTCATCGATATGTTTGTCATACGTTAACCAATGTGAACTTGGCCTAGTGTTTAATATTAGAATTGCGTGTTAGAATCGGCTCTCTCGCACTCCGACTCGGTTCAATTGTACTGACTTTTGCGCTTCATTATGGTAAAACCCGTAAATAGAAAAGTGTCACACTTGTCCGTTTAATTTACAAAACATATAGATCAACTAATGTAGTGGGTGGCGATATTGTAAGTTAAAAGGATGATCATGTGGTATTTTTTTTTTATAGTTGGTTTATTTGGAAACTGATGTTATACGTCCATGTGGTTTTGTTGGAGCAGATGTGATGTTTCAGGATATAACAACCATGCTTCTGGATCCAAATGCTTTCAAGGATACCATTGATTTGTTTGTTGAAAGATACAAAGGAAAAGATATCTCTGTTGTTGCAGGTGCCTACATATTTGCCTTAGAGAACTTGCATTTTTATACCTGCAGTGTATGTATATTGTGTGTTTAGTGTCCTTAGTGATGTCATATCGGTATTGGTGATAGATTGCAATATTCGGCTTAGGGTACTTGTTCTTCTTAGGAAGGGAAACTAGCCCCTTGATTAAGTTTGGATTTAGGCTGTGAATTTCTCTAATTAATGGTAGTGTTTTATGTTATATTCAGATTGAAATGCATTGAATTGAATGGTAAAAATCAGTAGCTTGGCTGTATAGGAAAGTAAGGAATTTTAGCAGATGACTAATTTGTTGTGTGCTTAGTGCCTTCATTTCTTTATTGGTAATAGACTGCAATATCCAGCCAACGGTACTTAGTTCAGTTTTGAGTTAGGTTGCGTACATCTCAAACTAATGGTAGTTGTTCTGACGTTGTGTTTTGAATGAAATGTATTCGAATGGCAAAATCTGTAGCCTAGTTATATGGGAAACTTTTGAGTGCAATCGTTCTATTAGAATGACTATTAGTGTTACACATCTACTACTATGTCATGATGCTGTCATAGATTAAAGAGTATGTTGTGGCAATGAATGGGTTGTCACTCAACATTTTCCACTCTCCAGATTTTATCTTAGTATTGAGAAAGTGGTCAGAGCGTTCCACTCTACTTGGTCACTTGTTTGATGAATAAACTCCCTTTCTCTCTCTTTTATTTTCTTCTTTTGAAATGACCCTTTCTCTCTTTGTATTCATTGCTGCCTTTCTATTAAAAGAATCCTTTCCGTGTTTCCTCTGTAGAAGTTGAGTTACTCTTTTATGAGTTTGTCTGTGAATTAAATTGTATTCTATGCAGGTGTTGAGGCAAGGGGCTTCATATTTGGCCCTCCTATTGCCCTGGCAATCGGTGCAAAGTTTGTTCCTATGAGGAAACCAGGAAAATTGCCCGGTAATTTTATTTACTGTTTAATCTTTTCTGTTAGACTGTCTTCTCTAGTTATTTCCACTAGGCTTTTCTTTTTCTTTGAGCAGTGCAAAGTGTCTGACGCGATAGTGATGAATAAACAACTGGTAATTTACAGAGGCAGTGATATAAGTTTAATACCTGTAAGAGCTCTTATGTTCCCCTAGTTTAAAAAAGTAGAGCAAAAAAGAGACGACACCATGAATGATAGAACTCATAGGTAAGTAAGGTAACACTAATGTTCAGGGAACTTTATACATTCATATCTGTTCGTGAATAATTAACATTTTCGTTGGCATTGGAAGATTCTTCGAACTGTGCCCAAGCCTCTAAACCTGACTTCGATCAGAATCATTTGAACAAAAGTAAGAAATCAGTTCATTATCAAAAAAACAAACTCAAGAAAGAAGGGGATAGTAAGAATCTGGCAGTGGAGAGAAGATGCTATTTTGATAACAAAGTTTTTTAAGATACCTTTTAAGAAATGGTGGGAGTATCAATGCTAAAAGGAGGAGATATTGCTTTGTATGGCCTGACTATTGTGCATTAAGAACAGATGCACCACGCGGACAGGAATTGTTGTAAGCTTACAGAGATACATTTCCTATAGCAACTACTAAGAAATGATTCGAATTGAATTAGCGGAGATTTAGAGGCATTACTCCATAAACAAGAAGGCTGGTGCGCGAGACACGGCTATTCCTGAGCCCAAGCTTACTGTACCAAGTGAACTTTATAACTCACAAATTAGCAATAATTCACTGCCTTGCTTTAGGAGCATTGTCAGTTATATATATCACGAGGCGACAGCAGCTTTTCCACATATGCTGAGCAAAAGTAACCTAGAGTTGTATAGCCTTACATGCAGCCATTGCTCCATGGGAAAGAAAGCTTCCTATTGGCTTACATCAGCAGCTAAACCGACTTTCTACCACAACAAAGAGCTAGTCATTAATTTGTCTATGTACCCAAAAGTTGCCTAATTAAGTTAAGCAACCTGATAACTGACAAGAGAATATACAGCTAGCAAAAAGTGATTCTTAGATCAAGACATTTGAGCGACAAGTAGAGCTAATCATGGTTTAATATTGCTGATCATTGAGCCTGTGGCTACTGCCATCTGGTCCTTTCTCTGCATCACTTGAACACAAGTTAGCTGCATGTTGATCATTCGAACATTCTTCTTCGTAGACAGTTGCGAAACTCACCTGAAAAGGACTTATATATCTACGAGGGAGTGAAGCAACGGGGAAGGAGTTAAGTAGCTTAATTCTTCTTGCTCTGTGATTTGCATGACAGTTGAAGATTTGTGGTTGGGAGTGGTAACTGGGATGTTGGGGCAAAGAAGTTGTGTTATAGGTGAGATATTTGGGTGACACGTGAGAATGTGAGATACAATACCCGGAAATGACCCTGTTAATCATTATAAACGGCTGTGTTCCGCGAGTGCAAAAGGAAACATGTAATTTGGATCCCATAAAACAGTGTTCCATTGATAAGATACATATGTTGCCCAAAAGGTACTAGGAATAACTGATAAACACCGTGCCAGGATTGCGCTTGTATTGTTTTTTTGAGGTGCTTTATGTTTATGTTTAAAACTACATAATCTGCAGGCACTTATCATTTTTACCAACCATGGGCTGTGATTTGACTATGTGACAGGAGAGGTTATTTCTGAAGAGTACTCCTTGGAATATGGAACTGACATAATTGAGATGCACGTTGGTGCTGTAGAAGCTGGAGAGCGTGCTATAGTTATAGATGATCTCATAGCCACCGGAGGGACTTTATCAGCTGCAATTAAACTACTTGGTAATATTTTATTGGGAAAATCTAACTATCCTGCAGTCTTTTCAATTGCTCAACATGGTTGCTGATATAACTGGGTGAAATTCTGTTCAAATATATTTGTCCTGAAAGTATAGATGATTGGCTATGTTTTAAGAGTTTTTCACTTTCCATGAGGTGCTGTTATTACCAGCACAATGAGCGACATAGTGAGCCTGAATCACTTTTTGCTAGCTGTTTATTTTCTTATCAGTTATCAAGTTGCTTAACTTAATTGGGCAATGAGCGACATTATGAGCCTGCATCTGCTTGTACTGACCTTGAAATTTGTGTTACAGAGCGTGTTGGAGTGGATGTTGTCGAGTCGGCTTGTCTTATAGAATTGCCACAACTTAAGGTATGCCATTCTGTGTAAGCTGTAATATACTGACAAGTTTGAAAAGAGCCTCCCCTTTCCTACAGTTCTGTTATCCAAACCAGATACTCCTTCCTCATTATTTGTTCTATTGTAGACTTTATCCCGCGCCTTTCGCTTCCCTTCTATCTCCTCCCTTTCCCTCCACTTCTCTCCCCTACCTTTCCCTCCATTTTTCTATCCAAACAAAGCCTTACTGAATCAAACCATTAACTAGCATCTCCATTTTGATCCATTATGTGTACTATAGTGATGGAGGTATCAGGATACAGTTTATATGGAGGGTGGAGTTGAACTTCACAAAGTCTTCGGTTTTTTTTTTAAACTCTTTTTCTTTGTTTCTGAACATTATGATCGTCAATTTGCTCAAAGTTTTCTACTACTCTTTCTCTTAATTTTTTCATCAAAATGTTATTCTCTTTGTTTGGTTCACTATGATTTTGTAATTTTATTGCATACACAAGACGGTTACAGACTTACAGATGACGATTCATGTTAGCCGACCCTAAATCATTTTGGGAATAAGGCTTGGTTGTTGTTGTTGTTGTTGTTGTAGTTTGATTTTTCAAACATTCAGTCTTTGTTTTTCAACCTCTACGTTGTCAATTTTCTCGATTTGTTCTACTACTCTTTCTCTTAATGTTTTCATTGAACTTTATTTTCAAACTTTTCAACTCCTTATTAATATCGTGTTTTCACTATTTTCAACTATGTTATATTGGAATCAATGTCTAGCGAAATAATTTATTTAGCAGTATGGAACTAACCTCTCTTGCCGAATCATATAAGGATAATCCCATTTTGTCTGAGTATCCCTCCAATATCAAAATCTTATTTGATGCGCATCTGGCATCGCCATTTTGTCTGATTCATATGCAAATATGCAATCCAAGAATCCGTCTGAAATAACATCTTCTCGCACACCCTTCCTTTAATACTTTTTGTGTAGTATTTCATACTCTCAGATTTATCATTTTGGAGATCCAAATGATTTCCTGATGCATAGGAATATATAGGTGCATTCAAACTTCACCACTTTTTTGTTTTTTGTTTTTTTTGAAAAGAATTAGAAATTCACACATCACCATGAATTGCTAGTATGTCGAATGTAGAATTGAGACAGTTTTGTGCTTCATACAGGGTCGAGAGCGGTTAGGCAACAATCCTCTGTTTGTTCTTATCAAGTCAGCTTAATCAAATGTTTTGCGCTGGAAGTATCCTTATTGGTGGTTTGCTGGCCCTTGAAAGCCTTGTAACCCCTGATTATGATACTTGAAGAACTGTTTATCGAAGGTTGACGAGTTGATGAACAGGTTTGCTGACCTTGTATGTCCTATGATATTAACATGGTACTTAGAGTGATCATGCAGTAATTACCTTAAAATAAAATGCGAGGTTTCCGTTTACCCTGTGGCATCATCCATGCTAATATACCCCTGACTTTTTAGCCTGATTGTGAAGCCGGAAGCAAGGGCATCTCAGTATAGCCCTGATTCCCGTAGAATAAGCACACTATAATTAAGACTTTACCCGTATCGCCCATATAGTTGTACAATGTATGTATCTGTTGTGTATTGTGGACCTGTGGTCGTAAAATGGTTACACTGGTTTGCTGCTTGCCTTCCACAATCTAGTCAGTGTTTGCATTGCCAGTTTGCCACATCTTGGACAGTCTTTTTCGCTTTTGAAAGTTAACCCCCACGACGAGAAAAACAGAAGCCCGCCTTGATGTTCTACATGTTCATAAATTATGTGAGATTAAGTTTGGAATTTCCGATTTAGACGTAGTGAGATTTCAACTTTTCAAGGGTGTTTTTGAGAAACTGGCAGACTGCAGTACTGGGTTTTTATTTTTTTATTTTTTTTTTGCGAAAGCTCAACCTTTAATTATGTCTAGGGAAACAACCCCTCTTACAACATTTTTTTTTTTAAATTTGAAGAGACCTTTTAAAACAATTTTAGCTGTTAAATAATACGAGTAACATTTTAGTCAGATGGATGATTGAGATGCATTTTAGTTATTATATTTTTTTAAAACAAGTTAACACCGTTAAATTTGTGTAAAAAACGAGGAGTACCATGTGTAAGTGCAAAAACCTTAAATATACCATGTGTAAGTGCAAAGAAATTTTTTAAAACAAGTTAACACCGTTAAATTTGTGTAAAAAACGAGGAGTACGATGTGTAAGTGCAAAAACCTTAAATATACCATGTGTAAGTGCAAAGAAATGAGAGTACCACGTGCAATGTGGGTAAAGTTCGAGAGTACTAAGATAAATAACCCAAAAAAGAATGTTAACTAACAATCGGTTGCTAGTAAATTGTTTGAATCAACAACCGGTAAATCGTTTGTTGTGTAGTACATTTGATGCTTTTTGCTCCCCGTACATTGTTTTCTAATTTTAATAGCAAATTGGCGACTCCATGTAGCTATAGAGAGTTGCGTACATAGCCGGCCGCACCGGCCACCAGCCAACAACACACCCATAATTTCTTTTCTGTTTTTCAATGGACACGTTTGCTTGTTTAGATTTTATTCCATACTTGTACTTTCACTACTGTCCTGTTTGTTTCGTTGAAAAGAATATTTTTTTCAAGGTTCTTAGGTGAAAATGAAAAGATTTTTTTTAACAAATTTTCATTGATATGGGTAGTCTTTGCATCGCAAATATAACAATCGGTTAACGACATGTACTTCATTGAATTGATATAACATCTTCATGTATGTAAGTTAGTTTCTTATCCAAGGTGTCAAAAACTAATAACTACATTAGAGCTTTCGAAGTAACAAAAGTTCCCTTGTCATTCTTTTATGCCCTTTGGATCGAGCTTGGAATTAGTCAAGGTTACTCCAACATTATTTCTTCTATGCCCAAGTTAAGATTATTTTCATTTGGCCGGTTGTGCTCGGGAAATACCTAATTCTAAGCCGAGGACTTAACCATCGTAACACAAGATTTAGGAGTATAGAAGATAATCATAAGCAGTATGCATGACAATTTCGGTTGGTTACTTAGTTCACCCGTTTTCGGGAATGTGACAAATGATATATATATGCTTGGCAATGAACAAGACAATCAGTAGTCGTTAGAATAGATGCAAAGGAGTTAGTCATGTAATGTGAATTTCTCAACTCTAGAGAGCAACAACTTGGCTAGTGGATCAACTATATATCATGTAACTGTCTAGATCCCATGCTGAGCCATGAACTCAATGCATGTCAAAATTTGTGAAATTGTTGTACGAAAATTAAAAAATAATAACATCAAGCTTGTTCTCCAACCAAAGTACAGATCAAATTTTGTGATTCTCAATGTCCCATCGTGTGCTACTTTGAGATGAAAGTAATATACTAGTTTTTTAGACTTTGGTTGTCATTCTTCTAGCTTCTTCCTCTTTAGTCCAATACAAATTATTCCCTCTTATGTTTATTTTTATATGAAATGTCGACTCCGCACGTCCTAACACTTCCATTAGAGCTTTTCTTGTAGCTTAAAATATGGATTGATCTTCAGTAGTCTACTGTATCATCTCGGAATTTAACTGCAACTAATTACCTAGCTTTTACGTTTGAATGAAATGTGTAAAAGTAATATAGATTAAATGTAGTAAATTGTTATGAAATTGAGGAAGTACATATAGTGTCCCTATTATTTCATTGTCTATCGAACTTATTGTTCGAGGATCGATCGAGAATTGTACGATCACAGGGTAGACATAGTTTTCGCCTTCCTTTGTAACACAGCTGCAATCCAAGAATAGTGTTACTCAAATTTTATATTTTTATTCATATGCAGGATTTGAGAACTTCGGCTTTGCCTGAGTTGTTGTCCGCCTGTTTTTAGGCCCCACAAAGGACTCTAATTAAATGATGATCAGTACCACAAAGTTTTCATATCAATGATTAGAATGTCATAACAAAAATAATAATGACCTCAATCTTTGAACATTCTCCATATCACTTAGTATATATATGTTCAGAAAGTAAGCATTTGTCATTATACAAACTGAGCTCATATTCTACTTTCTAGTTCTTAAAAAAAACCTATCCTTTTTTCTGTCTTTATTAACCCATTTTCAGAATGCAGACAATGGTATCGTACCTTGATGGAGAGTGGGAATCCATTTGTAAACTTCTTACAGTAGAAGAACAGCCTGATATTTCTGCTGATATGTTTGAATGTATCTCTCCTTCCTGTTTTTCCTATAAAAATAGTTACCCTTCTTTTCGGCTTTTTCCCGAAAATCTTGAGAAGGGTTCACAGGAAAATCTATCTTGCCCGAATGATGCTGTCAATTCTACCTATGAAGCAGGGTGTTTTCTGGATTTCCCAGCACCCAACGACATCTCTTTGTGCTTCGACTTCCCGATGAATGGGGAAATGGATGGCCTTTTTGGCCTCAAGTTTCTCGACCCTGAAAGAAATGAAACCATCTCTACTGATGAGGGCTCAAGCCTTTCACCTGTGGACAGTGATCAAGCAAACAACTTGATCTCAGCTCCAAGCCCTGACTTGTCTCTGAAGAGGAAGCCTAATGCACCAGTCTCGCAAGATGAAGATATGTTCTTATTGGAAACTCCTAAGAAGAAGGCTCGCATTCGTAGAACTGTAAGTACTGCTGCTCTATTACACATTTCATCTTACATATAATATTGCATGATTTCCAAAAAAACAAATAAACAAAAGAAATGAGTTTACAATCATGTCGCGCTTTCAGCAGTGCTGCGAGACTAATTTAATAAGATGTCTGTAATTTTGCAGGCTCAGAACAGAAAGACGAAGGCAGAGGCTAAGGGTGAGGAAGAATCGGCTCAAAGTGAGACTGTCGAAGAAGAATCAGTAGCTAGACAAAACAACTCAGAAGACGAATCCAATGAATCAGAAGAGAGTTATGAAGCAGAGGATTCAGAATCCAACAAGTCATTTATTATCACATCTACTGGAAAGAAAAGAGCTAGTAGAGGCGCGGCAACTGATCCTCAAAGCCTTTACGCAAGGGTACATATCAAACCTTTAGCACATATAAATTGACATTAAGACTAATGCCGTTGCAGTTGCTAATAACATTCAGTGTCCTGTATACTTGTGATTCGGTGTATGTTACAGAGGCGGAGGATGAGAATCAATGAAAGACTCAGAATCTTACAAAGCCTTGTTCCTAATGGCACAAAGGTTTGTACTTTGTAATGATTGCTTCTTAATGTTGGCTTAGCTTACACGCTCTTATTTGCTCGTTACACTAGATATTGCTTGTTTTTAACTCTGACAGTTTGTTGTACGTCTTTGTAGGTTGATATCAGTACAATGCTGGACGAGGCGTTTCATTATGTGAAGTTTTTGCAGTTACAAATCAGGGTATGCTTTAGTTTCAGCTTCATGTAGAAATTACTTTTGAATTAAGTGATGATCAGATACTGATTTCAGCACTCAATGTTTATGTTACAGCTTTTGAGCTCTGATGATCTATGGATGTACGCTCCTCTCGCTTACAACGGATATGATGCCACAGTTTATAAACGGATGTCCCCGTTCCTAGGACTTCCTTAAAATCCGCCATCCTTTGACATAAATTTGTCTTTGTCGACGACACAACTTTGTTCAATTAGAGGATGAAGATCAAAAAACAACTTCGGTTATAGGATTTGAAGCAATAGAGAGAAAAAAAAAAGGAAGAAAAATTGTGCGGTAATTCTAAATAACAAGGCATAGCAAGTGCTATTACGGCCAAAAGGCTTGATTCTCTTCACCAACTGTAAATTTGATTCAATTTCGCTTATGAGTATGTATTCTGATTTCTTTTGTAAATGTATAGCTGATCAGAATCCTCTAATCCCAAGCCAAATGTTCTACCAATCCTAGCAGAAGTACAATAGTGCAAATTAGAAAAAAGAGTTGTTTTCAAATTTTGGTGTATATTCAAACCAAAGGTTAACCAAAAGTATGACATGACTATTTTACAAATGTATTGTCTCCAAAAAAAAAAAAAAAACAAAAAACAAATGCATTGGGAGTTTTAATTTGAGGAAATATTGTTTTCTTGGCTTTCAAGGTATTCATCATTCATGTGTATATTGAGAGTGAGACGTAACCAAAAAAAAATATATTGAGAGTGAGACAATTAGCAAGGAGATGGAGTAACATTGCTCAAATGCTTTTGCGTGCAACAGCTTACGATTTTTGCAGTGGATTTAGATCAAACAAAAAAAGGTTTTAATGCTATTGTGGTAGTAAGATTTAGACAATGGAAGTGTAATCAGCCGAGCTACCATCCAGTCGTAAAATTAAATTGTAACAATAACATTTATTGAATTGAGTTGTCATTAGTAAACTTGTGCCGGCAATAGTAAAAGTCCTGACAACATTAAACAACTTTGAAAGTTATACATCAACATACATCTAATATGCAAGTCTTCTAAAAAGAACACGAGAGGGGTTTGTTATCTTTAATCGAAACCGATTCGTCGCTAGAACAATGCCGTAATTGTGTGATGTATCTACAATCGATCACAATAAGACAAGTTATCATTATTGTGACCAACAAATCAGAGATTTCATCATTTTTGCTAACACAATCTTGGTCATGATGAATAATTATCGAAGTCTCACCATTATTCCTAACTCGATTCACGTACAGACACATGAGGAAATTATTCGTCTAGTCTATCTTCTTTATGTACGTGAATAAGTTTTAAATAAGAAGATTTTCCACAAGAAAAAAAAAAAAGTTTTCATACAGAAGATTAGTCTAACATGTTGTCCAAGTTCGCCAAAATTATATTTTGAACCTTTTGGGAATATGATTACATAGTGCAATATAATTTAGTACTCCTTTTTAACAATTATATCAATTAGAGGGGTCATTTTAAAGCGCTAACCTTAAAAAAAATATCAATTAGTTCATTTTCATCCAAAATATAGTAATCATTTGAAAATACAAATGAATTTGCTCTTAAAACATACCCTCTCCTACCAACTAAGAATTCCCCTTTCGAAAACTGTTTTTGAGACCATAGTGGGATCGGAGTTACTATTAGACCAAATAAATTGTTCACTTGTTGTAAAAAGTTCTACTCTAAAATGCATTCTAGCAAGGAACAAATCCAAACAAATGAATTTGCTCAACGTCCAACTTGCTCCATTATTATTAATGAATTTAATCAGACAAGAAGGGCTTCATCCCCAACTCAGATCAAATTGATGATTACATGCGAATGATATATTGACATAGGAGGAATAATATCTAAGGAAACCAAAAACATATGCTTGATGAAATGCATAGACTTAGCTGTAAAAATCTTTGGAATATTAACGACGAAGATCGTCAGACATAGAACATGAACAAAAGATGCAGACCACATAGCTCCAAATAATAACTTTGTAAAAAAGCCTGAAATTAGATTTGGATTGCATGAATCAGGCCTCACGCATCAATAAGCATGAACACTTACTAGTTACATAAAACCGAAGATGCCGGCTAATTCCGCGGTCATTGTCTACGCGTAGTATAGGGACTTGTTTTTGGGTTACAGTTTACTGCTTGCTCATAATATTCCTATTTTAATATGTTTGTGTTCATATCATTAAATTAGATAGGAAAGTTTCTCCAACATACGTGGATAACCCTTTTTCCTTTGGAATGAATTTTGTACTGTCCACTGCACGACCAAGCAGTAGTAGTACACTTTCTCTGCTACTTGTTTGATTGGCTTGTTTCAATCCTCAAAAGTCGTCTAATCATTCTCCTTCAATTCATTTATTATGTTTTGTTTATCTTCTACCAGACTACCAGAAAGAAATTATTATTTTTACTTTGGTAGTGTGAAAAACTCATCTGATCTGAACCTAAAGTTTAAAGTTGAAACTATAGTCAGGTTTATACAATGATTTTTTTTTATCTTTGATGTAGCTCCAATATAATTAGACATTGAGGCTCTCATATCAGGCTTTGTGAAGAAATCATCTCAATTATTAATCTACGATGTTAGTTAATCCCGAACAACAGTTTTACACCTTTAACGAGTAATTTTATTAGTATCGTCCATTATTGTGGTTAAACTTAAGTAAAAGTCAATTGAATCTTTTTATACTTGCAGTCATAACAGACGCATATTTCTTCATGCAGCATGCTTCATTCCAAACTAAATATACTCTATAGAGGATTTAATCATTGGTAAAGGTCATAAAGTTAATACCCCCAAGGCCACAATAAACTGATATGACACTGACCTCCGGCCAGAGAATAATAGGGGTCCAGGTTGTCTATATTGTGACCATCAGCAAATCAGTAGCAATGCAGCATCTCTACAAATTTGAACAGGCAACGATGAATACAATTACATGAAGAATACGTAAACACCATGCATAGAAATTACGAGTAGTATCCAAATTCGATTGCTCCTACAGCTTAGCATCTTGCTGATGGATATGCACTTAATATAAAACTTCAGTATGTACGAGTGGTCAAAAACTTGAAAAACAAAATTTATGCGTCGATTGATGCATGCAGAGAGATAGAGAAAGCTTATAAATTTATTGTTCAATTCTTTTGTCATTTTTCTGTCATGTCTTGTGAAAGAATAATCTAAATTACAAGTAGAAAATGATGGTACGATAATTGAAGTGTATACAATGGTTTTATGTCGCATTGTGCTCGCTAGCTCATGCACCCATTCGGATTTGAACGTGGATAGTACAGAGACCTACATATATATAACTTGACACCACTTTATAAGAAGTCAACAATATTGAGGGTCGATCTGGTATACCATATGAAACAAAGATCATAGCCAAACATTTAAACTAAAAATAAAATTAACGCTCTCTAATAATTTTATACCATCATTTATCTTTTACTAAAGGTATTAATTTATACAGGTCAACAAGCTGATGGTGATTGTTCCAAAACTCTCTGCATGCATTATTAGTGAGTACATACTTAAGGTATGATAACATAGTTTTAAGGTCCGAAAACTCGAAATTAACAAACTTATATTATACTTTAGTTCATGATAATGTATGTGATAGTGACATGTATCTTCAAGAGCCAAGGCCTAGTTAATTACAGTAGTTAGCTAGTGAGTACTTAAGAGACTTAATTGTATTAATTGCCTCTTAAGCTCATGGAAGTGTTGGACTTATTCAACTCTTGCTCAAAGTCTCACCCTTTAATTTGATTATTATTGCATGAACTTTGGTGATGATGAACTTGATTAATTACTTGATCCTTTCCTCCCCTATGAGCTGTACCGTGCGTGGTATTTGGCCCACTGCTAAGACCTCCCAAAATCAGTTAGAGATAGAACAAGATCAACGTAACCTTATTCTTCTCTAGCTTCAATCATTATGGAATTCCCAGGAATTATTTTGTTAATCGAACTAAACACCGTCCTAACATTCCCTGCCATATGATTCGCCTGCGAATATATACTATAAATATGTGTCATAAACTTGTCTACTTTTCAAATTCCTCACATTCTCATCTTCCTTAATTATTTTTATCGTTCTGATCATCTAATCCATACTTTACCAGTAAAAATGGATAGTGTGGGTATGGGTTCGTTCATGGATGGGGAATGGGAATCCTTATGCAGAATGCTCAGTTTCGAAGAGCCAAATTTCGGAGCTCATCTTGTTACATTTCCTGCTGATGATAATAATTTTCATAATCCACAAAATTATCTTTTCTCTCACGGTAATAGCAGCGATAGTACTAGCTATAATAACTTTTCGTCCAACACAAGCTATGATAATTCTCATTTAGATTTAAGTCCTTGTAATGAGTTTGAATTCCTACGGGGAAATGACTCGTTCAGGAATACATGTTATTTCGAGCAAGAAAATGAAGGGGAAGTATCGGTTTCGCCTTTTCCCCTCGACAGTCTGATCATTGAGCCTGAGCATGCAGGAGATAGTGATCAGTCAGCATGTCAGGGATCACCAGTGAGTAGTCCTGAGATACAGCTGAAGAGAAGATACATTGCACCAGAAGTTGAAGCTACCGCTGTGAAGAAACGTCGCATTTCGAAACATGTATGTTTTGTTACTTAATAGTAAACCATTTCATGCATAAGCAAGTTAGTTATATCGTACTTAGGGGTTTTCTTGAATTAATTAATTAATGTCGTTGTCCTCTTATGGGGTACAGAAAGGTGAGAAGACTGTACAATCAGACCTACAAAGTGAAGAGGCAGAAGATAACACTAATGCAGGATCAAGCAACCACTGCGCTACCCACGAAAATTCCGATAATGAAGAATCGAATGCATCTCAACAGATCAGTGATGGTGAAAATTCTGCATCAAAAGACCTGGTGGGTAGTGTTACTAATTCGAAAGGAAGTAAAAGAGCAAGCAGGGGTAAAGCTACCGACCCACAGAGTCTCTATGCC
>JBBYHQ010000015.1:1950385-1963848 GCA_038382645.1 Spergularia azorica
TCGTTCACGAGTACCCACCCGTTCATGAAAACCCACGACCAACTCCTGTCTATAAATCTCCACCTAGTCCTATTTACAAGTCCCCATCAGTCTACAAGTCCCAGCCACCCACCCCAGTTTACACATCTCCACCGCCTTCAGTGCAGAAGTACACGCCACCTCACACCTGCTCCAGTAGTGTACAAGTCTTCCCCAGTTTACAAGTCCCCACCAACGCCAACCCCGGTTTACTGTTCTCCACCGGTCCAATCACCTCCAAACTTCTACGCTTCACCTCCTCCGCCTTACTGAAAATCATCAACTAGTCATGATGATCAAGGTAAGCTCCGCTCTTTGTTTGACAATATATCACGCATGCATGCAAAAAATTCGGCGTCGTGTGCATGTTATATGCATGTAGTTATGTAGGCATAGCTGCCATGCAGGATCAGTTGTTTACGTAGCATGATACGTACCTAATTATTAGTTTTTTTTTTTTTTTTTGGTAATGGTAGAGGACTACTTCTAGACTTTTTATATATTCTAGTCAAATTGTTTCAAACTAGATCATAAGATATTGAAAATTAAATGGCGTGTGTATTGATTGTTTTAAATTTCATGGACAGATGAAAAGAAGCTTGACAAAGTGACGAGACAAATAACTTCATTCGTTGATAACGAAGCATAGCCGCTTCTCTCTTCCTCTCCCTCTCTCTAAAAAAAAACCCTAGAGTCTAAATCTCAATTTAGGGGCTACCACCCATCAATTAAATGGTGGTAAGCCCCAAATTTCTAATATCTACACCCTAATTAATTACCTATCACTAGTTATTATTAATAATAACTCGTTTCTGCCTCCTCGAGAGGATCTCTCTACCACCATATAGGTGGTTTGTACTGAGATTGCGGGACTTAGAAGAATCTGATGTTCATTAATTTTGCCATGGCGTTTAGATGGATGCTGAATTCTCTTCTACTGGCTAGCGGATCTGCTCATCCTTCGACGAACTACAAGAGATCAATAGGCCCCCTCGCGTCAAGCTGTATCATGAAGCAGCATTATTATATAGGGTTTTCGGATCACGAGTCACCTCACATAATGATCGTAGATTTTTGGAGGTTTGGGTTGAATTTGATGTTAGCGTTGTATTTTGATAATTTTAGCAGTTGTTGTAGATGACGTATGGCTAATTATTATAAATGAATTTTCTTCCTTTCGAAAAAAAAAAAAAAAAAGTGACTAGACAAATTCTGATCAAAGTACGTGGAAGACAATTATCTTTCGGAATTGAAGAATCATCAGTTGTTCATCTATTGTTATTTGTTGATTTATATATTCAGAATTTGTATTGTTTGATATCAAAAATACATTGAAATTTTTACCTAAGAAGAGTGTTTATTATTTTATGATCAACCAGCTTAAATGTGCTGCAATATAATACGAGTATTAGCTTGGAATTTTTACCTTCTTAAATACTCCGTATGTTTTTGCCTATAAACAGAAAAATTAATATAAGGCGCTAGACGAGGAAATTATACGGAGTAATGGGTTAACGCTTAAATCTAGCGTACATCGACCATCTTAAAAAAGATTTCATACAGTAAAGCGAATATGTAGTAGAGAGTCCTGTTAAATTATACTTTAGAAATGGATTAAAATGGGAACCGTATTCATGTTCAATTATCAAGATGGTAGACTATAGCGGAAGCGTAGATTGATCCATAGCGAAAATAGTGGTGGTGGGTAAGGATCTCCCCAACAGGATGGGATGTCAGAGGGTGAGAGAAAGACATATGATATAAGTTAGGAAGCATGACCCTAGACCCTACATAATATATACGATGTCTTATTTCTTAATCGAGTCATCATTGAATAAGGAATAACTGAGTAGTCTCTACACATATTTAGCCCATACTCTTAATAGACATCTATTTCATTTGCTTAATAATAAACCAGATCACTTTGATGAGTTAACTTTCAAATGGCCAATACACACACATATTGGAGAAACATGTAGGCTAACGCGATTGTAATTCCAACAATATCTCACTTGGGCCACATGTGCTTCTGTATATCATGTGTAAAACCTTATAAGCGCAAAATTGTTGCCATCATTAAAGACGTCTCCGAACAATCTGGTCCATTGATTATGCCAACATATGACCAAAGCGACTTTTGTCCTTTGATAACTAAAACCTCAATGATCACATATATATCAAACATAACCAGATCACATAGACCATGTATGGATGTGTAGCATGGAAAAGTACATGAAATGTGATATTAACATGTCTATTTCCAACTAGTCCAACTGTATTATTTAGTGAGATCTTACTAAAAAAAAAATATTAGCATAGGGTTTAACCTTAAACTTTATTCCGAAAACCTTTAACAAACCAAAGTCAAAACTTAAGCGTGTTTAGAAAATAGAACAACATATTACAAACTCCCACTAGTCCTTCATATAACCTTAACCGAAATGACACCCACATGAGTTGTATCCTCATGATTATGGGTGACAGTACCTTAGTAAACCTTAGTAAACGAATCCGTATAATGGATCAGTTTGTACAGATCTAATACTATATATTAAAACCTGAAACCAAGTCTTTCCTAGGTTGACACTTGGCATACATTAATTGGATAGAACATAAAAATAGTATTAAATACAATTATTGGTTGAGATATGATAATAAATTAACATTGAGTAGTATATTGAGAGCAAAAGCAATAGACACAACTCAAATCTTGAGTTTGTCAATGCCACATCATTTTTTTAAGACCCCAAGAAAGAAGGACATGTATTGTGCAATAGATGAAACTCTTTCTTGTGATCCACATTTAATTACTACCACTTTTTAATTCAAACAACATCAACAAAGAAAATAGAGTAGATGAATCTGTCCAAAATACAACAAATGATGTGCAGCAGTGCAGGCCCCACTACCCACTATTCACGTGAAGAGTTGTGTATTGCAGCAACTTTTAATATGCATAGGACTTTGTTCCTATTTTTTTAACAATTTTCTTCTCTTTTTCAGCTTTTTGTTTCCTCTTTTTTTGGACAAACTCAGGTTCATCCCATAGAACCTGGGAGCTATATTGACAAACGAACAACAATTTTGCAATAGATGAACCAATTTTTTTTTGTACTTGTTGAAAAACCCAAGAGTGAAGGACAGCTATTGCCTTTGCTCTGAGTAGTATAGTATTAGCAAATTTATGGAAAATAATCATTATGGTAATTTATTAGAACAAAGATAAGCCAACGTTTTTCTTACCAAACGAATCTAAACAATATAAATACATAGCCCGGGCGTGGCACGGGCATGCAAACTAGTATGTTCTATATAAACACCTTTAATTCCCCTCTAGATTCTTTCTTTTACAACAGGAAACTTCCACTTAATGTTTCGGACTTTTTTGCGCGCGTGTTGTTTTTGAATGCAACACAACCGCTCTATTGTCAGAAAACAACCTTAATGACGATCTTTCGATCGTATACTCCACCTTTGAATCAAGTTCCGTAGTTGTATTACTACATGATTGGATGCATCAAAATATAAGTTGAAATATATTGATTACTATCACAGCGTCCACTTAAAGTGGGAGTCACAATACCAAATGATCTCTAGTTAGCTGATCCGACCTCTTGAATGTGAGCATGATGTATGACCTTAGAGGTATTCTCCAAATGAGTACTTTCAATCATTTCTTGCTTCAATAATCTCTCTCCCCCTTACATACAATGCAAGTGTAAGACCGTATTCCGTAATTTTGAGGACTTTTAATATTTTGGGCATTACTATTTTGGGTGTAATTAAATGTTTTACTTAATTCAAAAGTGTTTACTTAATACTATAATTGATTAAATAGTGAAAATTTGTCTTTAAGATTTTAGAGCTAATTATGTTTTAATTACCCATATTTGAATCATTTTAATTTCAAAACCTAAACTATATTTCATATTATATATTTTGAAAGAATTGAGATCCCTTAGAGTTGGAAAATAACTCGACATGAAATTATGCAACATGCTTAAGGCTCTATTTGATGGGATTTAATAAAAGTAGTTCTCAGATGATTTCAGAGTCATTCAAATCAGGTCAGATCAGATCATAGGTTTAAATCAGATCAAATTTGCTCAAATAACGTTCATTGAATTTGGTCCATTATTGATACTAATTCGTCGAAATTCAATCAACTTTTCAACTAATTCAGATCAGATCAGATCAGATCAGAGTCATTCAAATCAGATCAGATCAGATCATGAGAAAACAAATCAAATCAGATCAATTCAGAAAGATGATGTCCTATCAAACAGAGCCTAAGCAGAAAGAGGGCAATTCGAATAAAGGGAATAAAGCAGTGGCTGTAAAATCTTAGTAACAGTTCAACAATAAAGCAATGGCCTTAAATATTAGTAAATCCGGTGTGAATGAACTTGGTAAAACCCACGTGAATAAATTTTCATCAAATAATAAATTTTTCCAAGTTTTTGGGCATTATAGGTAAAAAAAAAAATTATTTCGTTATCTTTTTTGTGCGTAGTAAATGGAAAAAATCACGGCAATTTCCGTTTTCGTTTTTGAATCCTTTTTTTTTATCTAGATTTAATAGCAAAATATGCTTTTTTTTGTTAGAGTACGTTTTTTTTTTTTGGAAAAGATCAAATCGGACCTTTTTTTTTTGTGAATCTAAAAAATTAGAATATTTAATTGTTAAATGATGTGGTGATGACATCAACAATGATGTCATTGATGACGTGGAAGCTCTAAGAAATGGCTAATGGGGTGCCTAATGATTTAATTAACATTGAATTTTCACAAGAATTCCCAATTACCAAGGGGGTGTTAGGTAAGCCAATTTCTCTATTTTGTAGGAATTGTAAAGTCTCATGATTTTAGACAACAAACAAATTCAAAAATTTTAATTCATGGGAATTTCCCATGATTTTGTTCGGCAACCAAACGACCACTAAGACCTTTGATCTGATTAGTATATTTTGTGAAGAATTGTTTTAGGTCATTATACCTTAAAAAATTATTCTATTCGTTTTTGTTGTTATATACTCCGTATATCAATAATTATATAGTAATATTTTCGAAAGTTAAAGTAATCTTTTAGTTTTTATTTAATAAGTAACCATAGTTAACCTTATCATAATCGTAAAAACCACATAATTAATCATTGCCTTATTTTACACCGAAACTATGACTCCAAAGAAATCGGAAACCAATTTATCCAAACATGTCAAGTAGCATTCAAACTTGGTCAAAATGCTAAACGCTACCTTCCACTTCACTACGCACGACCTATGTTTAATTTTAGTTTTCTTTTTTTTAAAAGTTATTTTAGTTATCTATAAATTGAGTCCATAAAATTAGTGTGAATTGTAGAATCTTCTAACAAAATTGGCTATTCATAAGACTTTTGGGTTATCCTTCTTTTCTGCCAATCCATGATGAGTTCCACTTCAATGGTATCGACCTATTTGCCTATGAATACTCCACGAAAAGAATGTGGGTAAATCGACTTAATTATTGCATGGTTATATGGATTTAGCAGATTAGAAGACAATTTGATTTTAGATTTTAAATTATTTAATGTTACAAATGGTACTTACATTCTCATCAATTAAAACCATCTTGAGTAGCAACTCATTTTTTTTGGTAGCATTAACAACATTACAAAGCCCTCGCACTTTAACTAAATTCATTCTAGCTTAGAGTTTTCCTTATTTACTTAGGGAGTCTTATAATTAGTTTCCGATAATTAGTAGTATTTCTAATTCATTTGGGGAGTCTGATTATTTCCTAAGTTTTAAGTTAGTTTCCTAATTGGATTATAGCTAGAATTAAGACAATAAGCTAGACATCTCTACCCTATATAAGTTGAGATAGTCTCATGTATTTTTTACAGATTTCACAGACAAGTTTTTAGTATTCATATCGAAGAGTCGAAGGAAGTTTCTTTCAAATTCTTTTGTGGTTGTTTGCGGGCGACAAACTCATGCGTGAGTTTTAAAACCTTTGCAGAGGATCGAATTAAGGGTTGTGGCTCTTTGAATTCGGCAGATTCAATTACTTGCGGGTATTGGATCATATCTTTACTTCTTTTTTTCTTTACTTTTTTTCCATATAAACACAAAAATAAGTTCTTTTACTTTTTCATTCCGCTGCAAAAACTCCTAGTTTGGTAATTCTAGATTAGCATACGCATCACCCGGGCTTTTGTTGTTAGGAATTGAAAAAATAGCTTTTTTTAATATCCTCCATTCCCACCTTTTTCAGCAGATCCCTTCCCATCTCCTCATCGACTAATATTCCTTTTCTCACAGTCCCCTGATGAACATGAGAGCATTAATTTGATTTACCAAGCAGGTCTATACACCCTCTTCATCAGATTCAATGTTACCATGCAAATCTTTTATCTTATAGACTATGTTTCTTATTCTTCTAGCCTTAATGGAAATGTTAAAAAAGGTTGTGTTCTCCATCACCATCTGCTAACCAATTCGCTTTACTATTCTGTTGCAAAAAGTTGTAGTGAGCTTTATGCAGGAAATTGAATTGAGTGGCTGCTGATTTTTCTCTATCTCTAAGTTTCGCATTTGTGGGATCAAGGTCAGCTGTTCTTGCAAACTCTACAAATCATTTTCAGCTTTGCCTGCATCCTTTTCCACAATAGAAAACACCTCTTTATTCAAAGTTTTTAGGGATTGTTTGAGTAACTTCATTTTCCTCACAACCTTGTACATTGTAGTCCCTTGCACTTCTTGAGTCCAACCCTCCTTCACAATATCAGCAACTCCTGGAGCATTACTCTACAATATGAATAAAGTGTTACAATCTTTTGATGCAAGATATGATTGAAGTGGTGCAATGTGTTGACTCTTACTATTAAAGTATACTATTTATACTAATTCTTTTATACATGCACATGTATTACAATGTTGCAGGTCCCAAACCATAACATCGAATGAAGCAATATTTTTGTATAACAAGTTCATGCATGTAAAAAAGAAAATAGGATAAACCTACATTTTCTATTCAACTAATTAATTAGGACTTAAATTTACAAGAACCAAAACTTTAAAAGAAACATTGTACTTGGAGCATGCATATGAATTTAAGATGTTTTTCATCTTTTTTTTATTATTGAATTATTAACAATCAACCTAAAGTTTCCCACCAACATTGTACTTGGAGCATTCAAATGATATTGAGAATACAAAGTTTCAAACTATTAAAAAATTGTCAAGTGTTTTCACCACACCGCCTAATCTCACTTTCATATATAGATATAAAATAAGATTACTCAATATTACCAAATTTATTTACTATTAGTAAAGGGATCTACTTAGAGGAGTAAAATGAGGACAATACAATGGGATCATTGCCCTCAATGTCTTCCCCTTCACTCCTCACTTCTGTTTCATACACCTCCAGACGCCCCCCTCTCATAGTCAACCCTCCTCTTTTTCCTCTTCCCCTCTGCGACAGGGTTATATAAGGATGGAGGGAGCCGACGACCGACTTAGAGACTTAGCATTTGTTTGGATAGAGGGAAACAGAAGGAATGGGAGGGGGAGAAGGATTGGATCCCTTGTTCGGATAACAATTGGAAGGGGGAAGGAAGAGAAATGGAGAGATGAATTCTCCCTCCATTTCCATGATTTTTATTCTCTCCAAATGGAAGAGATTTGGAAGGAAAATGGAATAATAATCTACATAATTACCCCTATATATTTATTGTTATTGCTACTTATGATGATGATGATGCTCCAGGAGTAATGAGTAATATTTTGTTCAGTGACTGTCCTAATAAGAACCGGATTAATAAAGCCCTCATAAAGAATGGCTGGTTACATTTTAAGTATATCATTCTCCATCAACTTTTGGTCTTTACAAAACTCTAAAAAATTCAAAGTCGACCTAGTAAACATGTGCTCTGGCCGAAGATCTTCCAAACTCAACACGTCAAGACCCAATCTTATATGACTTGACAAAGTCATACACCCTGCACTGCAAGTCTCTTCTAAACTGTAAAGCAATAGGAGAAGAGAATGGAAACTTTTGCCCTCGGGCTGGCACTCTATATACAACGACCAATAAGATTAGTGCATATTTGAAATCTCTGCTCTTTGAAATTGGGTCTACAAACATGTTACTACATGAGATGAATGAAAACATCAATCCTGCAGTTACAACTTGGGCTGGGCTATACTTCTTCTGGACTCCCTTGATCAGAACCTTTTCTTTGGTGTGCTTGAGATCGTCGTGCTTGATGGTCTCGACCCCGAGCAATTGCAGCAAATTCTCCAAGTATATATTATACCATGTCTTATCTACAGTACTACTATATTACTGCATCTTTTTATTACCGTATTACTGCAATGTTGTAATAACGTATCATTGTGTGTACTCTATTGTTCTCGCCTACGGAAGAAAACTTTTGTGCATGAAGATGATGGGGAAGATATATTTCAGTAGCTTTGATAATTACCGCAGCTTTTGGGAGCTCAACTTCAACTCACATTTATTAAACATTTGGTCATCAATTTATAACTATTGAGGTAAAATCGTTTTGTAGAACTTGGCATACAAAAGAGAGTGAATGTTGTTAGTATAGTCGCGTGGGATGTGATTTGACCAACTTACATGGGTATTATGGGTATTCATAATTACAATGTCGCCGTAAATCTTCTGCATGTTCAATTGTTCACAATGGCAGAAACACGAAGCGTTGAAATGCAAACTTCTTCTCCTAGCTTGTCGGGTTTAGGACTTTGGCAGAACAATGACCTATTTGGTGCCGCAATTGTAATAGCAATAGCTGAACCCTTGTAGGGTTACCAGCGTTGTATATATACCGTTAGCAGGTAAAGTGTTATAATTAACAATTGTACCCCTTATACTCTATTACACATCACAAACCCAGAATCTGAACCGCAGACGATAGGCTAAATTATTTAAACCAACAACTTAGTAATATATACTTTTTCTTTTTGTTCTTGGTTTTGGTGAAGAACAATATTAATATGTCTGTAGAGTACTATTTTTCGCCAGCGAAAGTAGTCATTTGCCCCCTACACTTTCACCAACCGTGCAATTGAACACCCTAACTTATAATTGAGCAATTTACCACCTTAACTTTTCATCTCGTCCAATTTCACACCTACCTCTATGTTTCATCTAATTTGTAATATAGAACATTTTCCTAAATTTACAAAATATATAAAAAAATATCTAAGTGAAAATATACGGCAGCTTTGGCAGTAAAAATACATTACATACACGTGAATTTTTTTTATAAATCTTCATCTTTTGTGAAATACAAAGAACTATGGTGAATAGTAATAGTAATAGAAAGAAGGTAGGATTGGGGATAAAAATATCTGGGCGTTGTTTACCATTCCTTGTTTGTAATAGTTTTTTATTTTATTTTAAGGGTAGTAGTTGAGATTCTGTATAATATATGTTGTAATCGTGTTTTTGTATTATTACTGTATAATACACTTAAATGTTTTTTTTATATATTTTGTGAATTTAAGAAAATGTTTTCTATTACAAAATTAGTTGAAAATTAGAGGTTGGTGTGAAATTGCACGAACTAAAAAGTTGAGGTGGTAAATTGCTCAATTAAAAGTTAAGGAGTTCAATTGCACGATTGGCGAAAGTGTAGGGGGCAAATCGCCACTTTCGTCATTTTTCGCCATATCATTGCTAAACTAATACCACTCCGTCCCAAATTAAACTTCCCATGGAATAGTATTATGTGAGAGGATTTCAAATTGGTAGTATGTATTAAACGTTTAAACATAAAACAAAGAGCAAAGATTTACTATACACGTCAACGAATTTTTTTTTTTTTTTTTTTTTTTTTTTGCAAGAAATCAGTTAGGAATTTTATTCATCCATTTCGGGAAAAAAAAATTCAAAATACTTACAAAAAAAGTAAAACCACTTGAGAAAATAGCTATTTAGACATTCAATAATGTCATTATACATCATATTATTAGCCCAAGCCAACATCCTAACACTAACCACGAACTTAAGATGTCTAATGATCATTAGACTGTCTTGTTCCTTTCCTGCAAAGAGTCTACTATTCCTCTCCTGCCAATTTGCATAAACTGTAGCAACTAGACTGCATATTTGTCATTTTGTTCTCCAATCCTTCTTCTTTCTATTGTGAGAGTACCAGTTGAGTTCCCTTCTTAAGGTCCAGCTCTGCCGTCCTATATTCATCCAATTCAGCATTGCCCTCCTGATTTCTTTCGAAAATTTGCAGTCAAAGAAAAGATGTGCACTAGACTCAGCTGCATTCTTGCAAAGACAGCACCTGTTCACCATGACCAGCCTTCTGCTACAGATATTATCCACAGTGGGTAACTTCCTTTGAATAGCCAGAGTGGTGATGAAAGAGTGCTTAGGCAAAGCAATGCTATCCCAGATTATCCCTGCACCTTTATTCTTAGGGTTTTTCTTCTTGAAGAAGTCATAGGCATAGGAAACCTTGAATTTATCTCCTCTGCTCCATGAGTTCATCAAATCTCTAGCCAAAGTGATTGAGCCAGCTTTATCCAGTATATCCTCCTTTACTCCGAGTATGCTGGCTAAAGTTTCAGCATTCTGATGCCTGCAATCTATTTCCCAAATACTCTTTTTCCTGCAAATGTAATGCCTAATCCAGTCTGTCCAGACATTGCTTTTCCCTGTGTCAATCATCCACAACCATTTGGAAATAATGGCTTTATTCCAGGCTAGAATTTCCTTGATATTAAAACCCCCTTCATTCCGAGGTGCATAAGAGCTTGACCAACTTTTGTAGATCATTCTTCTCTGCCCATCAGGTATGTTCCACAAAAAACTCCTGCATAGTTTGTTCAGCTGCTTTACTACACCTTTAGGGAGTAGGATGACATTACACCAAAAGTTCTGGATACCAAATAGCACTGAGTTGATCAGCTGGACCTTTCCAGCATAAGACAGGAATTGTGTGGACCAATGCTTCAGGTGTACTTGAATTTTTGTTATCAGTTGAGCATACATTGAGTTTTTTATTCTTGCTGAGTTTAGGGGAACTCCCAAATATCTGAAGGGAAAATTTTCTTCCTGGAATTAAGTGATGCTGAGTATATCCTCCTTGATCCCTGAATTTATGCTAGCAAAGTAGGATTCACTCTTTTGAGGGTTAGCTTGCAGACCTGAGATGGCTGAGAAGTTCTCCAAAACCTTAGTGACTGAAATCACAGAAGGGCGGTCTCCCCTTGAAAACACCATCAAATCATCAGCAAATACCAGGTGAGTGAGTCCTATCTTAGAGCATTTAGGATGAAGAGAGTAGATGGATATGTGAACCAAAGCTCTCAACCTCCTGGAAAGCATTTCCATACATAATACAAAGAGGTAAGGTGAGATTGGATCACCTTGCCTCACTCCACATTCTCCTTTGAAGAACCCTTTGCGTGTGCCATTGATTTTTAGGGAGTACCAAGGGCTTTTGACACAAGCCATAATCCAATCAATAAACTCTTTAGGCAGCGTTTGGGAACTTGGAATTCATTTCATTTGTTGGAATTCAATTCTAGAAATTGAATTCCTGGATTTCAATTCCAATTCCAATTCCAAAATTGTGTTTGGGTAACCTTGGAATTGAATTCATTTCATTTGCTACCACTATCTCTCCCCTCCCAAAGCACCACCTGCCACCGCCCTATCCCCCGCCCCCGCCCAAGCGCCACCACCGGACCACCATCACCTCCGTCGCTGGTCTGCACCCCCGTTCGTCCAATGCCCACGACTCACCCAAAAGATGTTCCCTCCAAAAGGATGGGAGAGAGATAAAAGAGAGAGATTAGTGTACCGGTTGGCGGTTAGCAGCGGTTTTGTGCGGCTAACGTGGCGGCGGTGGATGGCCGCTGATGGCCGGAGGTGGTGGATCGCCGAAGACAGCGGCTTGCGAAGAGGCACTTTCTTGACACATGGTGGTGTTATGGAAGGTGGGGTTGGTGCCTTGGTTGCGGCGGTCGAAGAGGCAAACGACAGTGGTTGATGGGGCAGACGACGGCGGTCGAGGGGCGGCGGCGATCGACGGGCAGTCGCGGCGGTGGAGGAGATCATGCCGGCTGGTGGTGGGTGGATAGAAGATAGGTGAAAGGAGGAGAGAGAAAAAAATTGGTGCTGAGGGAGGAGGAGAGATAATGGGGTGGGGAATTAAAATGACATCTATTTTGGAAGAATTTGAAATTGTCTATTTTACTCAAGCATGGAATTGGATTAATTCCAATTCCAAATTCCATGGGTTCCCAAACACCTAGAATCATTTCAATTCTAGAATTGAATTCCAATTTTAAGTATCCAAACATAGCATTAGGGAAATTGCAAATATCTAGAGTATTCTCAATGAATTCCCAGCTTACAGAATCGAAAGCCTTCCTGATGTCGATCTTCATCATACACCTAGGAGAAATATGCTTCTGACTGTAACCCTTCACCAAAGATTGAGAAAGAGCTATATTGTCGAAGATATTTCTTCCTTTTGTAAAGGCTGCCTGTTCAAAACCGATCAGAGATTGCAATAATTTTACTTACAGTTTTGTAAACTATAGTGCAACAAGAGATAGGTCTATAATCCGTGACAGAACAAGCTTTCTTTTTCTTTGGCATCAATGTAATAATGGCTGAGCTCCATTGTTTTTGCCATTTTTTGGATTTGAAAAAACTCCTGATTGCTGTACAGAAGTCTTTCTCAACAATCTGTCAAGCCTGCTTGAAAAACCCTGAAGAGAACCCGTCTGGTTTGAATCAATGTGAAAGAGAGCTTTTTTGATTTCTTCTTTAGTAATCTCATTGCAGAGCTCCATGCTTTGATTCTCAGTTAATTTCATTCCATGAAACAGAGATTTATCAAGCTCGGACACTGGTTTTTTAGTACCCAATAAATCTTTATAATAGCTAATGAATGCAGAAGTAATTCCCTCCTGAGTGGTGTGCATCACTCCATTTGTATCCAGAATACTGCCTACCACCCCCATATGATTCCTCTAAGCAATTTTGGAATAAAAATATCTCGAGCTACAATCAACATCCTTGATGTGTGTGATTTTTGCCCTCTGCTTAAGCATGCTCAATTCTGCCTTCTTCAGTGTGCGGAATCTTTGTTTTAGGATTTCTTCCTGATGCTGCATCTCATCATTAGCAACATATATCTAACAATAAGTAGGCTTAGCTTTTTTGGCAAGTCTCCAAGTCTTTTCTACATTGATTAACTCGATCAGACAAATTGGAGTAGAAATCCTTATTGAGTTTCTTCATTTCAATCTTGACATTCTGCATCTTCGTGAATAATCTGAACATAGGAGCACCATATACAGGAATCTCCCAAGCTTTCCTTACTAGATAGTAGGGGTGAGCATGAACGGGTACCCGCTCCAAAATCATGGACCCGGACCCGGACCCGTTTCTAACGGGTCCTA
>JBBYHQ010000015.1:1970986-2009038 GCA_038382645.1 Spergularia azorica
TTTAATAAATACCCAAATAGCTTAAAGTGTGTTTTAAAAACAAGATTTTCAACTTTGGTGTTTTATAAATACCAAATTCAACTTTATTGTTTTTTAGATCCCACCCTCATCACTTTGGTGGCTAAAAAATACTTCTTTGGAAATTGCCGGTCTTTGTGAGTACTTCATACAGTGTCATTTCCTACTGTTGGAAGAAGAATATCAATTGTCACCTTGGCTTTTGATGTGAAATTCGAGCGACAACTAACTTCTAAAAGTTTTCCATGGTACACAGGAAAAACCGAGGAGCAATATTTTATAAAAAAAAAAGAGGGGGTTAGCTGTTAGGGGCAGTCTAGGCAATCGTGTTGTGGGGAAAACAACATGGTGATGTTGAGAACCCAAGTCCAACTCCCACCAAGAATTCATGGGAGGAGGACCCTTACCATCCCTCTGTCTAATAGTCACATGGGTTAGTACCGTAACCCTCTCTGGACCAGTCTTGGTCAGTAGGATGCCCAGACTAGGTCGCCGGGTCTTACCTACCTAAGAATGTAATTATTGTGACTTGTGAGTGCTTGATCATTGTCATTCCCACTGTTGCAAGACGAATTCAATTGTCACCTTGGTTTTTATGTAAAATTAAGCACATCAAACTTTCAAAATATTATGCAATAGGTACACAGAATAAACCAAGTAGTTTTATCTTTTTTAGAAGCCGGGGGCGGGGGGTAGCTGTTATGGGCAGTCTAGCGAATCATGTTGGGGTGACAACTTCGTGATGGTGAGAACCCAAGTTCAACTCCCACCAAGCATTCATGGGAGGAGGATACCCTTACCTTTTTACCATCCATCTCTCACATGGTCAATCCCTTACCTACTAGGGAAAGCAGAGTGATTGATGAGTTGTTGTCCCGTTTTGTGAATGGCTCCTTTTATCGCAGATGGTATTAAGAAATACATCTTGTTGAAATGATGGGTTCCAGGGTGATTTTACTACCGCTTTCCTGTCCTTTAGTAAGCATTTACACAGCACTGCTCGATAAAGAGAGGAATATCAATGAACAATCAGGGTGTCTGTCAATGTGTTGTGAAATGTCAAATTGTAAATTTCCATAATTCTAGGAGTTTTTGAACTATCACCCTGTGTGTAGTACCATAGTTTGTATTACTAACTCTTTTGGCAGAAATGTTATTGAGTTGATTGATATTCTAAATCACTGTTTTGCCCGTTCCCTTCACAGGACATATAGGAGTTACTGTTGACGATACTTACAAGGCATGTGAAAGATTTGAGAGCTTAGGCGTAGAGTTTGTAAAGAAGCCTGATGATGGTAAGTTTTCTGATCTAATCATATTTCTTCATACTTGGAAGTGGTGCATCCCATACTACCGTAGTGCCTTTACGACCCATTGGATGGTGCGTGGTAAGAGTTTTTACAAGGTGGTATATGTGATCTGCTTACAGGTAAAATGAAGAGGATTGCATTCATTAAAGATCCTGATGGCTATTGGATTGAGATCTTTGATCTTAAGACAATCGGAAATGTTACTGCTGGTGCTTCCTAATGCGTTTCTTTAGGTGGAATTTCTTGTCTATATTGGCTTCCTTTTATTTTGTTTTTGTAGGGAAACTTTTTTCTAGCAGTTCAATGTCAGCATCCTGATAGTTCGACGGTAATATCTAATACAAACTTTTGAAATTGTCTGCATCATTGCAAGGTTGCTATGGAAAGTCATGTCTGTTGAGAAGGTAGCGGCAAACAAAGAATAAATTGAAATGGAAGTTCATATAAATAGAGGGTGGCTATTTGGACTCCTGATTCTGGAAAATTCAATTTTCCCTCTGTTTTCAATTCTGAGTTATGACAGTGGTTTCATACTTCCATTTTTTCAAAAAGTTGAAAGTCTGCTATGTGAATAACTCGTCTTCAAATGTCGTTCGTTATATTGTGGGTTCTGCTCCTTGGACAGTGTAGTAGTAGATTCCAAGATAATATGATTTCCATTGACATGATGATTCTTGTCCTGCTGATCTACTCTCGAACATAAGGGTACTCGGAAATCAGGATGCTCTTGCTTATCTACCAGAAGGTCTGTAACCAGGGAAACCTCTACTTCCCATGAATGGTTTTCATGGAGAGTCTCCGTCAAGATAATTGGTTTCGACTTGAAGGCACGAACCTTCAAAAAGCTCATGGAATTAGAGTTATAATTACTCATTTCACGCCCCTGACTCAGTTTCTCCAAATCAACTGAGGACATTTTAAGGTCAGAAGTGGGACGCCTACTATTAACATACTCATATATAGACGCCCTGGTTCGTTGGCGGGTTTTTGAACATTCTTTTCCCACGTAATTTTTTTTCCCCTTATTTCAGTATCAAAAGACCTTGATAGTTCACAAACTTCCTCCCTCAAAAATTTCACCCCCTTTCTGTCACTCTCTAATGCTGAAAATCTTCCCAAACTCATCCTAATTTTGGTAGACACCTGAAGCAATGTCTCAACTTGTTGCAATACTCGAAATACATCCTGATTCCTAGGCTTCAAACCATGAGCCATAGATAAGTCATCATGTGCATCATTAAGTACACCCATTCTCAAGTCAACGACACCTCTGCGATAAAGCCCTTTGACATTTGTGGGATCATCATTCAAAAGCAAGGAGCACAAGGATTTAGCCATATCATAATTTTCCAGCTTCAAACAAGCTGCTGAATTAAGTTTGACGTGTAGCGACAAAACACGGTATGAATTTGCTTCAGCCCCCGAAGATGGCAAACCAAGTGACAATAATGTGCCAGCCCGAAGATACAAATGGTACGTAAAAAATCACCTTGCTTAAACAAGCCATTTCCCTGGTCCTTCAAACGTTGGGCATGGCCAAATACTTGGTGTGGCCCATCCAAGGTCAGAATGAAGCAGGTTATACTCCATATTCAACCACAGGTACAAACGGAATCAAACTCAAAGAAGACCACAAGGTAGAACTAGACTCTAAAATTAGGGGGGTGGTATTGGGGAAAACCAAACCCTAGGTGCTAAGAAGTTGATTTTAGCAAAAACCCTTTCAATTAATCAAAAAATTGAGGATCATAGTTGAGCTTTAACATAAATTTACTTCTGCACCTTGTCATCCAGTGAGCTTACAATGAACTATCACACTCACCAGTTACATCCTTGCATTATACGAGCTTACCATAAACTAGTAGTTGAACACAATAATTCTATAAACCCGAAGAGAGTCAATACAGAATTACCCATCACCAAAGCAATAATGGAACTATCACATAGCAAAGGCAAACCACTTCAACTGTAAATAAGGACACTGGGTGCAATCACAATATTTATATGACTGAAGCAACAACATAGCAGTTGCCTAAGTTAATTTAAGCCATATGGATCCCTTTGACGCATGTAGGCACTTGACTCGGGGGAAAACAAATCCACCTTTGGGTGGATTGCCACCAACGAGGGAGTTCTCGTAGATTTCTTTGCATTCCTGCACCACCTGTTCGAAGGAGGTCGAGAATTTTAGACTCGGAGAGAAGCATAAGAACACTTAAAAAAAAAAAGTTATCCTCTAGGCTCTAAAAAGAACAATTGTTTTTTTTTTTGTTGTTGCATTAAAAATGTACAAAACAACTGTCAAAAGCAAGTAAAAGTTTCGGACTACAAGGGCACTGAAATTCAGAAGCTTATAATTATAATAATCTCATGATTCTTCTTCCGATTTACGAATTTGAGCCACTACTTTCTGTTTGCCTGTTGGCTGCGGATAATAGAAAAACTTACAAAGTGGACTTACCTCTTTTGCATCCTTGCGTGGTATGCCTTCTCTAAGCGCCACAAGTTTCTCAACGACATCGGGCTGCACAAGGACATGACATAGTCTTAACATAACAATACAGTTACAAAGATGGCTTTAATGATAGATTTTCCTAAAAGTGAGGAAAGCTAAGTGTCAAAGTGGACAAACCGGGCAGTCAGGTTGATGCTCTAGTATGTTTGTGTAGACAAGTGTGAATGTATCAAGACTCTCAGCTGAAGCAAGCTCCCTCAAGTCGCTCATTATTCTTACTCTGCTTTCAACTTTCTGCATCACAGAATGAAGTCTGCCTTTAAAATCCTTACTTGCCTGGTAACAATTATCACTGGAATCATATATGTCCAAGAAACCATATTCCTAAAGAGGGAAAACATACAGATACACTTATGTATTCCCTAAAGAAATCCATCAACACTTCCTCGTCCAGCCTCATCCTTTCAATGGTTTCTTCCTTGATGTGATTTTTCTGAGAAAAAAAGAAGAGTAGAAGAATACCATGAGACACTAAAAGTAAAAGCTTGCAGACCAAGCATCACTAGACCAGAACCCTTAAAGTACCTGGACTAATAGATGATCAACATAAACCACCACTGTTTCCTCTAGGCAGGCTTCCACAAACCTCCTGAACGATCTTTCTTCAATGTACCTGCATTACGCCACAATTTAACGATTAGTTAAATAATAAGCGTACCAAAATTTACAATGTTTTTACTATCTGAATGATAAAATCATATCCAATAGCACTTAAAGAGAAAAACAATAAATTAGAAGCCAAAAAGATTGAAATTATTAAGAAATGAATTAAAATAAAAAATCTACATTGAAAGCTGGTTATCCAGGAATTGTGCCGTGGAAAAGTTGAACGGAACAGGTAGTAGTGACACAAAGAGCGCAAATTAACAAGCATGGCTCCACCTCAAGCTTTGACTGCAGCTTCTTTATCAATGTTCACAGTAATTCACACTGACAATTTGCCATGGTTTACAACTCCCTTCCACCAAATTTCGTGGTTTCTTCATTTAACAATTCTTTTCCAGAGAGAGAGAGAGGGGGTGGCAGAGGTTCAGAAAGTCCAGGCTCAACCTTACTTTTTAATAGCACAAGGTGAAGAAGGTTGGACATGGGGCTCAAGGTAAAGCTCGCCCCTCAAAGATGTGAGGGCATTTACTCACCTTTGATCTTGTGCCATCAAGAACTTGCTCTGATTACTATTTTTGTTTTTAGGCTTCCATTCATATTTCTATGAACTTCTTCCACCATTACTATACATTTAAAACTTATTTATGCACTTCATTGGCAGATTCTCATCACGATTCATGTTAGCCGACCCCAAGCATTTAGGGACTGAGGCTGTGCCAGAGTTCTTTGTTTTTTGGTCTTTCAGTGAGGGCCAAGACTTGATATAAAGGGCCGGGAGGTTAGATTTGAAGAAAACAAAGATGCAAGTTACAAAGCGTGGCCCTCGAGTGCGCCTCAGCAGTTGCGCTTACCTAGGCATTCCCATAGGCTTATTAGGCGCTTTAGAGTGAAGGAAAATTAATAAGGGCGAATAAATATAGTGGCTTAATAGAATACTCCAGCATCAACCAGACAAAAAAGGATCATTGTTAAGTACGTAGTAATACAAATATCTAATCGGACCTACCAATGAAACGAGAAGTCTAGTCCTTCAGCTATCATTAGCCAAACCTCTAAAGAATGATACTTTGTTGTCTACTATTACTCGAGAAGAGTTTCACAAGTAACTAGAGCTACCCTTAAATTTCCAAAAGTCATAATAACCTCTGTATATTGTAAAACTCTAACCTCCAAATAAGTAATTGGTGAGGCCTGTAGATGACAGCATAGAATAAATAAATAATTTGAAAAGATCAGATGAATCCGGAGTCTAGGACAGCAAGAATAAATAACGGAAACGGGAGTCTAGGACAGCATAGAATCAATAAAAGATCAAATGAACCGGGGGTCTAGAATAGCATAGGATAAATAACTAGTATGAAATGATCAGATGAATCAGGAGTCTAGGACAGCAACAATATATTGCCATACAAGTCCATTTGCCTATATTTGAACCTCTAAATATGTTAATGCATTCAAAAGATTCACATATGATTTGAAGTGTAGGTTTTCAAACACAAAAGCTCAGTCCTGAAAACTGTTATTCTGTCAAGGCCAACAGATGCAAGCATGTACTATGACATAGGCTAATGCATTCTAATACGACCTGAGAAATAATAAATTGTGAGACAAAGTTCACTAACGATTTGCTAGAGGTGGGAAGATACACACATTTTTATGTCAGCAAAGTAATCTCCAAAAGTTGCAACCAAGTACTCTGTCACCTGCCCTTCACACCACTCTGTGACAAATACGAGAACTGTATATTAGCCTTACAAAAAGTGCAATGATCTGTTATAGATAAAAGTAAAATACATGAGCATATACTGAGAAGGAAGACAGCAATAATTACAACCAAGCCTTATTCCAAAATGATTTGGGGTCAACTAACATGAATTGTCATAAGTATCCGTCTCGAGGATGTCATATAATTTAACGATCATTGTGAACAAGTTAGAAAATATTAAAGTACGTTTAAAAGGAGTTTTGAAAAAGCCATCCAAAGGAAACAAAAGACTAAAAAATAGTTTGTAATAAAATAGCACACCCTTGGAAGGGGCAAATGAGTCATTATATAGTTGCTTGGGGCTCACTCCAATACTAGTTATAAATAGGGAGTCTCTAGGAGAATAGGGGTATCTAGATTATGATTGTATCAGTTTATTGTTCCTTTTATCCTTACTATGGCGTTTCCGCCACCTATCGACTATCCTAGTGTGTTGTATCCTCGGTCTACCTATGTGAGTGCATCACATAGTTGTAAAACAAGTGGAAAAGGTATGAACTTTAAACAAATACTAGAAAGAAAGTGTTTGCGAGAAGATGAACATAAAAAGTTTAAGAGACGATGAAAAAAGAGATCTAGAAAACCAAACAAAGAAACCAAAACGAGTCATATTACGTATTCCACATGGATAGTCTCTCCACACCGCTCTATCCAACACCATATTCTCTTCAAGCCCTAAGATGCTCATATAACTTCTAATCACCCTCATCCAAGTCATATTGGGTCTTCCCCGACCCCTACGATGTTATCAGTTCCTCCCTCTTCTGCTTTTCAAATCGGCGCGTCTCTAGGCCTCCTTCTCACATGGCCATTCCACGTAAGATTTGTCTCATATATCAAGCCAAATTCACTTCAGTTAAAGAAAAACATAGAAGAGAAATACCTTTGTGGTACAGCTTGACCAGCAGTTCTTGGACTCCTGGATCTTCGAATATAACAGTAACAGTTAAATGTACAGCTTCCTGCCATTTATGAAACACTGGTTAGAGTGGACACTGTTATAGTTTTTTCTTTTGTTTCTCTTTTTCTGCAGTACTCAAACTATCTTTCATCATTTTTCTTTGTTTTATCAATTGCGTATGGTTCACTAGGATTCAAGATAGCTGAGTGCAATTATTTGAACAAAGGTTATGTCGTGTAAATAGTTATTAAGACCCAAACCACATCCACAAGATATGGACCTATCCCTCCACCTCATCCGTGAGGTACGGGCCATATCCTCCATTACAAGTTTACAACTACAAAAAAGCCTTAGTCTAAAGTGTTGGGAAACATGAACCATCAGTGAAGTGATAAAACAAGAAAACGAGCGTTGACCAAGTCAACTGATAATGAGACACCAGGGGCGGAAACTTGAGACACGCAATAACACGCCTTAATCATAAACTAAATCAATATCTGAAAGCCATTCCTTTCCAGAATCCCACCCCACCCTGTAAAAAGTGAAGAGACTAACAGGGGAATGCCTAAATCAAGAGTAATAAATCCCGGTAGAAACAAAACTGTATTTTCTAGCTGTATAGGCCGGTATTATGGCCATAAGGCAGCAGCACACAAGATCAGGATGCAACAACTACTTTATAATTGAGACCAAAACTGAGATTTAGTATCCTTGAGATACCCTCGTGCACTACACCTGAGCTTAAATCCAGATTTCCAATGAAAATAAAAAGGCGGCCTCAACCCCACCACCACCACGGCACCATTAACAAGGGCAACAACAATAACCAAGCGCTATCCCCAAAATGATAACTGTCACTTTATAACTGTCATGAGCAGGCCAAAAAACGTAAAGATCATTGCGAACAAGCAGTCCAATGGCCCAATGCACATCAAGCTCCATAAATGCCAACTTAAGAAACCCCACTGAAGGAAAAAGCACTAGATAAGAATTACGAGTTTCTTAGCTGTGAAATGAAGTCTAAACAAACTAGTTTGCTAGAACGGACTTGATGGTGATAGTAAGTGACATGGGCTAGATCTTAAGTCCTTAACCACAGCTGTAGGTGCAACAAATCTTAGTTTTAGTTTCGTTACTTCGTTATAGTTTACACACTTTTTTTTTTCTTTTCATTGTGTTAGAGAAGTTCTTCATTTCATAGTGGATTTAAATTTTCTGGAGGCCTTACAGTTCCTTTTTTGTAGTCAGAATGCCAGTAGGAGTCATAGTGCTTATGACATGACCTCCTAAGGCGTATTTCTCTTAATTGACTCGATCAATAGAAATTGTTTATTTCGTCGATCATAAAACCCATAAAACATTATGCAATTGTGTGAAAGACTGTTTGATTTTCTCGACTCTCAATAACTTGGCGAATTGTAGTGGCTGAATAACTTTTCGGAAACACAAATCTACCACAAGACCACATAGAAAGAGACTGCCCATTAATTTCAAAAGTAACTTGATTATATTCCAAAAGTAACAAATAACTTGTTAAGACTTTCAAAAGTAACTTTTTAAAAATCTTTCATTAATTTTCAAGGCTAACGTAGTTCAAAACTGACGTACTACTGTTCTAAAAGTAACTTGCATACAATGATGAGGTCTCACCTTAGAATTACTATTTAGGAGATAAGTTCAGGTTTTGTGCTTCGTAACCTAGAAGAAGTCGTTCATATCATTCTCTGTTGTCTTCGTTCAGTGTGACCATAAATTTACAGATATTAGTTTTACTTTGATATAAATATACAACATCATTACCCCAACGCCTTAATAGCTCCCACCATAAGGCGGGGTAAGGGGGTGGGATGTGCGCAAGCCTTACCCCTATAGAAACATAGAGAGACTGCGCACGGAAGACCCAAAATGAAAATTGCTTCGAGAATCGCACCGACTGCCTGCTACCTCACAATATAAGAAGCAGAGACAGTTTTTGAGCCATTTTGCTTTATTCCATAATATCTGAAAGCCAAAGGATAATTAGTCTTTGGGTCCATCGGAAATGGAATTTTTTTTAGATATCTGTCACATAAATTACTTAAGATAATGTCTCAAGTGGTCGAGATATGCATCAAACTACATCAATATAACACTAGAGTAGTAACCCTTAGGAAAACACAATAAAACATGAAAGAGCCAGTTAGTCAACAAATGGCATGTTCTATTTGTCCAAAGCTGGTAAATGTCATCCTTACATGTACCTCGTCCTTATTTCATGTTAAGAAAGATGATGATAAAAAACCTATATATGTGATCTAACGCACCTTCGCAACCTCCAAAAACCCTTTGCAAGTGTCTTCAAAGTTGACCTGTTTGTCAGATAAAAAGTTGGAAGTTAATTTTGGAGCAATTAATTGTGCCACTGCCACTGAAACACCTTCAAAAAATTATTCAAAAAATATTTATGAAGTAAAAACTGCAATGCAAATTCAGACAGTGAGTCACACGCGCGATAGCTACATTAATTGTTCAGAACCTCAGAACTTGAGAAACATATATCACCCCGAATTAAGCCTTCCTCCTTTTCATGTCTTAAATCTTATTTATTTTTATGAAAATTCGTCAAAATTTATTGACTGGTGCCAAAACAGGAACAAAAAAAATAAAAGAATAAGAATTTACCTGCTCAGCATAATTTTGCGGCAAAGCTTCCAGTGTGCTATTACTCAGCTCCATTGCGAGATCATAACAGCGCAGATTATTGTTTATCTGTTGTACCATTATTATTAGCATAGCGAAAATAATTAAAAAAGAGATCTAATGAAAGTAAGACGAGATAGCAAGTTACTAGAATTTACAAACCACAGCACACAAAGGTTCCAGACCAATTTCTGATGCAGGTTCTTCAAGCCGTTTTCTTTCAGCTGCTTGAAAATCATTCATTACCTGAAGAAAGAAAAGGAACCATAAAACACAATGAAATATCCAATCAAATGACACTTATTGAACATGTACAGTAATGAATGAGTTCCTGTGAATTGCATGATTAATTAATTTTTCAAGGAATTAATTACCACAGAACGTAATACAAAATCTATATACCCCCAACCCTCTCATAGAGTGGATGCAGTCACATATACTCCCTCTGTCCAAGCATAAACACCCCAGTTTCCCTTTTTGGGTGTCCAAGTATAAACAGTTAAACACCCCACTTCTCAATTGTAAAATGGGGGTGAGTTTTTAACACCAAATACCCTACTATCTCCAACAAATATAAACAACTCCATTGCCTTAATCCTTGTGCAATGGGCAATGGGTGTTTAAACATGAACGGAGGGAGAGGGAGCTTACCAGGTTGTGTACTAGACCGACAAACCATTGCATGTCCTTCCAGCACACTTTGGGCTTAATTGTGCATACCCTAAGAAACATTCCAGGAGACTATATCTTATGCTCTCTTGCATTTGTATTAAATTTCAACCCACTTGAAAGATAAAACTTACAAGTAAGAGAATTAATAAGAAAAAAACAGACCAGAAGTAGGCAAAATGTATCAAATCCTGAACAGGGAGACTAAAAGTAGGCAATACCCTGCCCCTGTTAGAGAGCTCATTAGTAACATTCACCAGGAAGGAATAATAGTGGCAGAAGGTTTCCTATGTCAAGGCATTGGTTATGTTACTTCGACACGGCAGAAATGGCGCCGTACCCGGGTTGACGCAACCTGACATGGATCCGGGTATGAAATCTGTGACGGATCCTGCCGATGACGGCTGCCTCAGTAGATCACTAAAATTAGGGAATTAGTAGCTGAATTTGAGAGAATAAAAAAGAAATAAAGCTAATCTTGGTTGAAAGAAAACTGGAAAAGAAGGAGGAGAAGTTTCCTCTTAATAAATATTTACAAGAGATGATTTCTCTAAATATATATTTCAAGAGATATGTTACTGTAGGGATTTGCATTTATTATGGTAACAGTCTTCACCCCAATTACTTGAACAAACAAAGTCACTCTGTTGACGCTCTCATGGCATGTTGCATCCATGCATATGACAAGTGGCAGCTTTTCTAGCTAACCTTTATAGGACACACTCATTCTTTCTACACTTCTTTTGATGCCCTGAGTGATAGCCTGCCCCCTCAGTCACGATAAACGCCCCCTGATCAGTGGAATGGGATACCTTCATTAAGCGATTTCTTAGATAATCGAAAACGTGGGGAAGAGTGGAGCCTTGATTGTTGTGCCCTTCTCCACAAAATATTATTGGGCACGTGTAGGCGTGTAACTGCTGAAGATATTATTCATGATGAAGGAAGCCACTTGTTGACCTGATTTTTGCGTAAGACTAGCCCTGGACACAATTTACATTTTATGAAGATGTCAACCGCAACTGGACAAACTACATGACCAACTCCTTCGATATCAATTCCTTAGGTGGAGAAAGACTATGGAAGGCCATTGAATAAGCAACGGCTGATAAAAAAATGGCACCATTTCAAAAACTCCAGAAAATAGCTTTACATGATTTCTCCAGTATCTAAGAGCATCCTTCAATTCATATGGGCTCCCAGACCCTAAATCAACCAATGTCAAGGCTATAAATTCCATTCCAGAACTCATTTCAAGTATTAAGCCCACGAATTATATGGCATTGGACATCTGCAAACTACGTATTCTATGCTAATAAATTTGAGCAAAAGTACCCTCGACTGGTCAACTCTAATTCTCGGGTGACTTACAATTTAAGATATCATATACCAAAGGTTTTCATCATTAACTTCTTAATAATCCACATGTGCATATAGTGTCATGAGAACTACCGTGAGCAGTACTTCAACCATGAAAGTTAACACCTGTACCACTTCAATCCCTTGGTATCTTACCTCACAAAGATATAGCCTTCAATCTACAACCACAACAACCACCACCACCACCTGAAGTCCTCGGGTTAGTTCCCTCACAATGACACCACTTGACAGACAACAACAAAGCCTTAGTCCCGAAATGATTTTTGGGTAAGCAAACATGACATGTCATACTGAAAAACAATAAAAAGATCGAAATGCATCAAAAAAAAAAAAAAGATAAACTAGGATAAGCAAGAAAAAAAAATCGAGACTAACAACATAATAAGGCCATTAACCTGACAGCTAATCCCCAATATTTGAATTATCCTTTAACCCATCATACATGCCTCAGGATTTCCATCCAATATTAATGGTGAAAAATGCTCCCCCTATCATGAAACTAAAAACACGATACGACCACAACCTTGAAGTTTACAAAATTATAACCCCATTGTTTCGCTATCTATTCTCCATAAGGATTGAGAATTAGATGGAGATATGGCTCATATAAAGTACAAGAGCACCACAAGGTTAAGAGCGTTGAAAATTAGACGAGTTATAAGATTAAAAGAGGTACCAAAAGACTAAAGAAGACTTGGGAGACTAAAAGCAATCAGTATAAAATGTACAGAACTTGCCTGGATTATAGCCAATGCAATCCTGTATAGCATCACATCAGTGCTGTTGTCACGGACAGTTTGCACTTGCTCTCCTAGAATCCTGAACAAGTCAACAGCAGCTGGTGTGTAAAGCTTCCCCTCTTCTGTTTTCTTTGGTGGTTGGGTTTTGTCATTCTCCAGGATGTTAAGGTACCATTTCTAAAAGAAAGAAGAGCAATAAATTTATGAGCTTTTACAAGAAGGGGGCAATATATACAGTTGCCGGACAATTTTCATCAATAATTGACGATAGATTCTCCCATCATAAATAGTGACAATAGATTCTTTTGTCAAAAAAAAAGCATAGAGAAGATTGTGTGCTCTTACTCTTGTTTGCGCTTGCATTCTTTCAACATATGCATTCATTAAAGGATCCATAGCACCACTCTCGGAACAGACTTGAGCTAAAGACTCATCAACTCCAAGGTCAATCAGAGTTTGTTGATACTCAACCACCCAACCAGTTACCTAAGCAAAACACATGTTATACATAATCGTCAACACACAAATGCGTGTAGAAAAATGTACGGAGTAAATGATAGCGGAAACAAATAAATAAGATGAATTAAAATCCCCTAAAGTAGCACCCACACCAATGGAAAGCGAGCTCTCTCTTCAGGAAAGGTAACCAGGATATTATAGAAGTTTCACAGCCATAATATTTCAATGGGATTTATGTCAGACTACACCTAATGAAAAAAAGGTCAGACTACACATAATGAGACAAATTCGTAAAACTACACTTAATGAAGTACTTTTTGTTGTCACTTGTCAGACTACACCTAAAGTCGATTTCCAGCCCACTTTTGTCAAAAATGATGGTATGCCCACCTCTTGCTACCCCTTATACTACCCCTTAGCCACCTGGCCTGAATGTGCCATGACTTACCCCCTCTCTAACTCCTTTTGTCTCTCTGACTCACTTTTCCCTCCAGTTCTACAACTCTTTCGCAACCCCCCCCCCTCCTTTCTGTTTCATCGCCCATCATCATCCATCAAGGATGAAATTTCATCTGAAGATCCTCAAACTTTCAATGTTTCTGTTAAAAACTTCATCACATAAGAAATTGAAGCACTTCTCACTCTATGACCACATATACTTATGCTACAAAGTGTATTTCTTTGTACTTTATCATAAACCCTAGTCAAATTCGAATTAGGTTTAACTTGAATTGGTTGACCTTAATCGTGATCCACAATTGCATTTTTAGTGAATTATAGGATGGGTAGAAGAATTACTTGACATTTGTAAAAAAGTTGGGGAAACAAGAACAAAATTGGACACGAGAGAGGGTTATATCTGTAATTTGGAGGGGTAAAAAGGCAGTTTGGCAAAGAAGAATTCAAAGGGACTAAGGGAGGGAAGAAATTTCCTCTCGGAGGAAGAAATTTAAAGCGAAAACAAAAAATGAGATTTAGGGGGGAAATGAAGTTTGAAATGTAAATACTGGAGGGCAGCCAATATAGGTGGCTAAGGGGAGAAAATGGGTGGCAATTAGGTGGTCAAAACACCGTGATTGACCAGAAAAGTTCGGAAAACGACTTTAGAGTAGTCTGACAAAAAATTAGTTACTAGGATTAGTTCTGCAAAGTCTTTTTTTTTTTTCAACTGACTTTCTATCTAGGATATAACTCCATCATGAATTATAGACTTTGTGTATGAGACTTGTTGAAGACTATATTATTCATCCTTTCCACATGTCCATTCAGAGCACAAAGGATGGTAAGTTGTTAATACAATGCAAACATGAAATCTGTAATTCAACACTTGCTTGACATTTTATTGCATCTAAAACTATGGATGAGTAACAGTATTAGGGATCCAAATTTTTGAATATTGACCAAGTTCTGTGAATGGGCATCTTCAATGGTCCCTTCGTTAGAACTAATCAAACAAGGAGTAAATCATATCCCACTAGAAGATGACATCACGAATCCATGAGTAACAAGCAGGTCACTCAACTGCCATGTTACCATCAGCAAGGACCCCAAATTTTCTTCTTCCCCCCTAATCACCTATCAATCTTGAAAGGACATTCAAAGGTAAGCAGCTGTCAACCCTACACTATCCTACCCACAAAAAAAAGAAACTACTTATGCTGCTTTTCGGTCTATTCATTCAAAGTCTTGTGTTCTTACTTTTGTAGCTCACTATTTAAAAGCCACTTTCAGTTATGATGGTGGCTTGAAGAGGGGCTTTTTAGCTAGGGGGTGTTGGTCCTTTTTGTGGGTTGTGGTTGGGCTTCTGCCCTCACTTGTTTGTTATGTTCTTCTTCTCTTTATTTATATAAACTATTTTACCTATCAAAAAAAAAAAAAACTTTTGTAGTTGGCGATGGAAAAATGATATGGAGACGTCCTAATTAGCAAGTGATCAGAGATACAGGATATACCTTCAGAATCTCTATGTTTGTAAGCTCATTTCCCTTGTCACTGAGTAATCTAAGCATCTGAACAAATCGCTCTGTGTAGAGGTTGACCATAAGTTGAAATATTTCATATCTGCCATCCAATTGAGTAAAACATAACAAAACAGAGATAATAAGAAGAAGCAGAAAGGTAGAGTAATTAATAGAACCAGGAGAACGCAGTACACAAATCAGGTACCACCGCTTCAAAAAATATATTTATTTCATGACAAAATTGAAAGCAACAAGCAGCTATCATAAATAAACTAACACATCCAAGAATTGGGTCGAGATAAATTTGAAGCAACCGAACCTTGGAGGAAAACAAGGCGCAACATAGTCATAAACATCTCCAAGCTCTACTCCAATCTAGAAATCAAGAAAAGAAAAACGTAAACCAGAGAAAAAAAAATAAAACCATACAGTTAATCAAAAATCAGGCCTACTACTCAGTCCATACAGCATTTTATATCAATTCTCCTGTTTACTCTGTTGCCTCTCTTTTGCTTAGACTATGCCACTACAGGGTCATCATTGTTCCTTGACTGAATAGTATCAACATTCACTACTACTGTTTTACAGTCACTATACCGTTGATTAAACCGTCATTCCTGCTTTCCCATAAAATGTGAGACATTGCAAAGCTAACTTATTTGCAATACCACTTGAAAAAAAAAAAAGGTTTTGTTTTGTTTTCCTTTAGTAAGCTTTGTGTGCTTTGCCTAGATATTGCTACAGGGCAGTGTCTTTACCGTTAGCCTTGCTTACACTAATGACATGATGACCTATATTCTTTTAAGCAAATGTATCATAATTTAAATCACACCTTCGGCCCAGTTGATTATACTGTAAAGCCTTCCTTTTAGACACTGAATCAATGAAATTTTCCTAGAAACACCATAAAAGCCTCGTTGAACAAGAACTAGAAGAAGATTTCAGCATACCACACGTGCTTCCTCCAGAGCTGCTTTATGATCCTCACAAACAAGCTGCAAAAAGGGAAAAAAGGAGTTGTTTAGGCAAGTGGAGAAAACAACATATCCATGCTTGATCTAATAATGGCACACTGTAGATCTTTCATATTTCCAAGTACATTAAAGACTTCACTCAACGAGGGCAGTTTAATTACAAACTCTTCCATTTTTATTGTCCTCATTTGACAAGGAGTAAATTGAAAAAACATACAAATAACAATAAACATGACATGAATGACCATGATACTTGACTTAGAAATTATGTTGATAAATAATTGTTAAGAAGGGTCATTTGAATGTGAAATGATTATTCCAAGTGAGAAATTAACAAAATTTCCAAGCACTGGAAAGAGAACAATTAATTTGGAACCAACAAGAAAATAATTGAGGCCAATTAAAGTGGATGGGATGGAGTATTTCTTTTTCATTTTCCCCTAAAAAGGTTTCAGATTTAGGGGTAAAAAGTTATACTTTGACACTGTTATCAGCCTCCATGATTAAAGCTGGGATCACTTTTGTAACATTGCATAAATGGGATAATTACTGTTGCTAATTTTCCTATATAAATAAATAAATACAAAAAGAGAGAGAAAAAGACCAACCTCGGTTAGAATGCGATTAAACCTTTCCTCAACGGTCTTTCTTATTTGCTCATAACATTTGTCTTTATATCCCTTTCCTTGAACCTTTAACTTTTGTTGCATAAGATTCTTGGAAGAAGCTGTCGCACTAGTTCTTTTACCATCCCTGGAATCAGAAAAATTATTCAGGAGACACTCCAACTGGGCAACTTCAAAGAAACAATAGATACGTAATTCGCGAACCCAGAAGATAGCTACATTCTTAAACGAACATAGATACTGACAATACACCAAAGGCTAAAAGAAATCTCTTATAGAGAAAGGTGGCCACAGATAAAAACAAAAGCACTCCATCTACATAGCCACCCTAAAAAATCAAGAAATGGCTGATAAGGCTTCTACAGTTCTAAAGACTCATGCAGCTCCATCAAAACACGAGCCTCGCAACGAAGAGGCTCAGAGATTACTAATTCTAATCTCTACTTCCTAAAGAAATAAACCCTTCTCCTTGCTTCATCGATCATCTCATTAGTTACCAGAAGAGTATAAAGTAGATGACACCCTTCAACAAAGGTAAAACAGTAATAGAGAGCAAACTCACTAAATGTCAGCAAGCAACTTTGCCGCGACGTTACCACTTGTGAGTAAGCTAATAGGACAAAAATCGCTCAACTAGATTACTCTATTTTTTTTTAGTCTAGAATGATGAAGTAAGAATCTATCATATCACAAATGCCCCCATGCTCACAAAAATCATGAAATACAGCAATTTTGTCCTTTATGACATCCCAGTAATCCTGAAAGATTTCCATAGTAAATTTATTCGGTATGTTATCACTTCCTATAGTGAAAACAGCTTTCAGTATCCTCCTCAAAAGGTGTTCTGAAATTGGGGCTAAAATGACCTTCAATTATTGGTCGAGCAGAATGCTCTTCAGGGAAAAGTTTGTGATAAAATCCAGCATTCTCCCAACATATCGAGCTCTCATCTACCAAAAAGATTAGTGTTAGTGAACTCTTCCTCAGAACTGAGGTTCCTACTAAGACGTCCATTAACCAATAACCACCATAAATAACAATTAGAATTGTGAGGGTTTCTTTACTTTAGGGCACTATAATATAAGTGCATCTATTATTCCCATTTCCAGAAAACTTTTACTACTCCAATCAGCAAAAGTCATGATCAAAATTCCATTATCCTTTTGCATACACTATTATTTCTTTCCATATTTCCATAATTCACAGCTAACAGGATCTCATACCATGTCACACAGGGAGATCAAGAAACATTAAAATATACCCCCCCCCCCCCGCCCCTCCAAAATCCCCTTGTAGAACACAACACAGCCCAAGCACCAAGTCCATCTCACATGTGACAGCTCCCTGTCCTTACACAAAGCCCAAAAAATATCCATCGTAGCATCAGGTGCTGCTTCGACCAGAATCACCCATTCACCCTGACCAGAAACCTTTACTCTTGCCTTCAAATCCTACACATTCCGATTAACTATTATACTCTGTCAACACCACAGGCACGCACCCTTCCTCCTTTCCTTCTCTCGTAAGAGTTATCCTTTAGGAACTGTTTTCACTATGAGACCGTTTCCAGCATGGTCAACAGGGTGGCCTCTCCTTTGAAGCTAGTGATTATAAATTTATAACTATTTACAGGTTCAACGTTCCGTCAAGGTGCGAGCGTTTTCTTGGACCATGGTTTTGGGTAGGGTACATACTATTACTCGTGATACAATACCGCCATTGACCTACTACTGCCTTATGTCATGTGCTACATAAATAATGAATGTTATACTATATCTTCTTTCATTGTGGGTTGGCTCGTAAGCTTTGGGCATGTTGACTACAGTAAATGAGGTGCAGTCGGTCCGTCTTGCCTTGGGTGATTGATTTTCTCCAAATGAAGTTAGTGGGTTTGAGTGCAAATAAAAAAAAATGGAATCGTGCCACATTTTTGGTATACTTAGAACAAGCTGAGTTGTGAATATTCTCCGGGCAAAAATATAGTCTCGGCTATATTCGGTGGTTGTTTTCTTGCTTCTTTTTGGGCTGAGGTAGTGTCCTTAGACGACATAATTCATATGCAACGAAATTATGCATCTTTAAACCGAATTTTTTTTAGGCAATGAGGACACCTTATCATCACTTGCTTCATCATTTATACAACAACATTGCCCCATTGCCTCAAAGACTTCCGCCATAAGGTGGGGTACGGGGTGTATGGATCCTTTGTCCCACTTTCCTATCCCTTTCGTAGTTTCCTTATACTCATCTAATCACGTGAAAGTCTTTTATCATGAGATTTTATAATGATTATTTATCATTATCGTTGTATAAAAATTGCTTCGAAAATTGCCCCGCCTAACTGCTACTTCACGATACAAGAAGCGCAAATAGTTTTGCGAGCCATTTTGCATTACCTCCCTTACATCCCAAAGTCAAAGAATATAATATATAGTCTTGGACTCCATTGCTTCATCATTTATGTTACTGGAAATTCTTATTATAAAAAGAATAGATGGGTGGTAAAAGAGATATAGTATTATATAGAATAGAAATTACTTACTTAGTGGTTCGGCGGGCATTTCCAATCGATGCCATAGCTCCATCTCCCTCCGCTTCAGCAGCTTCTTCAGCAAGTTGGTGATCAATGAGCTCTTGCATTTCAACAACCCTGTAAAGAATAAAGATACAATTTAGCTTCTTCATGGTGAAAGGGTTTGCCATTTCAATAAGCATAGGAGGATGGATAGCCATGTCAGATAACATTTAGTAAAGCAATAAACAAGGCCTGAAAAGGTAAAATGCATTACATCCATGCATTATAATATTTAAGGACAAACATAGAGATGCCAAAGGTCACATCCTGGGCTTGAACCCTCATGACACTTTGTATTGTAACATCTCTACTAACATTTGGGAGATGACAGCATAACCTGAAGTCCAAAATTTCCCCAAAGAATTAACAAGAGAAATAAAACTTTGAACTTTGTCAATTGTGTCAATTGTGCAAATGGCAGTTTACATAAATTAAAAGATTTATTACGTAATTCAAGAAGAACTGATAGCGCACAAAAACTAATACACTGCAGAACACAACCACCTAGCATAGTACCTCAACAGCTCCCGCCAATGGCAAGATTAGAGGTTATCACATGTATCGAGCCTTAATTCTATGTGGAAGACAGAAAGGCTATTGCCGGTTAACCAATATGAAAACTGCATCGACCAAGTGTTAAGTTTACAACATATGAAGCAAATATAGAGAGATTTTAGAACTTAATGATAATTCAGCAGACACATGCACCTATGGTATAATATCGCGAAAAGTAATTAACATCAAAAAGAGGGATTCCAAAGAGATACGATGAAGATGAAATCAACGAAATTTCTTTGTATTTGATTACCTTTGAGGACCCCTTGTCCTCTTTTAGTTTGTGTTCGCGTTAATAAAAATAAGTGCGAGTATTTCTCTATCTAAAAAGAAAAAAAATTCTACCACACTTCACGTACCTTAATGCACGAACAAGAGTCTGTGGACTGCAAAAACAAACATGGAAAGGTTAGTCTTCAAGATTTAAGACCAGATACATAGAGTAACAGAAGTACAGAACCCAGATTCAATGGCTATAAATTGACAAAGAGCTAAAAAAATATGGTAATACAGTTAATCATTCAACTAAATTTCATCAAATCCGGTTCAATGCCCTTTGCTCCAGCCACTTTCAAGCTTAGAAATGTCCATTCAATGTAAATCAAAAACACCCTTCTCAAGAAAATCACGAATAGACATTATGTTTCTGCTGACAGCATCAAGCCATCAAGTGGTGAGAGAAGGCCAATGTTGAAACCATCTGGACAAACTAGTCATTACCAAGATCATTGTCAGCTACCCAAACTTCATCTTCCACACACCAAGACTTGGGTATTTGGGCATCTTCCAGGAAAGGGTAGCAAATGAGAGGCAACTTAACTTCGGTCTAAAGGGTAAAGTTTCCATGTACAAAGGCATGTAATAACCCAGTAATTGCCTCTTTCACAGTAGAGCTCTCGGAAAAGGCCACCACATAAATAAAGATGGATCGACTATTGCACTTCTTACAGATTACGGACCCCAATAATGCATCTGCCAAGGATTTGGGCACACTTTCATAACTATCGCTAGTGAAGCAAAGAGTTCTCTTTCTTTCCAAGTACACCACCAAATCACTATTGGAACCATCTTCCACACTTCGGCTAGCCACCATTTCTTCATTCTTCACTTTCTTGTTTATTTCTATTCATCAACTTTCTTTTTTGAAAGAGAGTTTCATCTTACTGCTCACAAGAACTTTAGTGTTTCCCTCCTCTGTCTTGTCTATTTATTGGCATAAATCTTATAATGGTGACAAGAGAAAGATATCACATATGTGTACCCATGCCATATCCTATTCACACGAGTACAGCACGTGTCTGAGAATCACAGCTGCCACTTTAATGCTGAACAAGTTTTTGACCAACATTCAATGTGTTAAGACTTGACTCAAGAGACTTACTAGCTTACAGAAAAATTTGGGCCACTGCAGATAAAATAAGCTCTTATTTTATAGGTAGGTTAAATTATCTTTCTTCAAAAGGACACCAAGGTGGTGACTCCTATATATAGTGAGACAACAAAGGGGGTGACGCCCAAATACAAAAGAGAGCTAATCCAGCTCTTAGACTATCTTACGAAATTTTATCCACAAAAAGAAGGAAAGTCAAGTATCGGTGGGAATATACCAACCTCAAAAACATAAATTTGAACTCTTGTTGTGTCCATGCAATATCATAAAAAATGCATTTCTTTCGTTCTTTAAAGTACACCTCCAAATAGCTTACAGCCCCATCTTCCAGGCTTCAGCTGGCCGCCCTTTCTTCATTCTCCCTTCCCAAGTGGAGAGGACATCTTTACCTCTCTGAGGTTGAACCCAACTCAACCCGAACAAAGACAAAGAAATTTGCCACAGAGACAAGACCCAAGGACAAGAGATCAAACGATGATCAATGGTTTCTTCTGCCTCACAACACAAAGAACACCGGCTAGGCAAACCAAACCTCTCTGCTTAAGGCAATCTAATGTTGGGATTTTCTCTTTAGTTGCCGCACAATAAAATAACAAAAAAACAACGTATCTCATCCTCATCCTCTACAACAAGTTTTAAAAAAAGAAAGGAGCTCCATGAGATTTGAAACTGAAGGTTCCACCCAATCATTGAGGTACCTCGAAAACAAAATTCCCAATGATAACCTCGCATGAAACAACATCACGAATTGTGGCATCTTTATTAGATGCACTTCTGAAGAGGTCCGCAAAAGGGGTTTTAGAGGTAGTAGCTCCCCACATCATCTATCATGCCAAAATAGAACACTTGCTCTATTTCTATGTTCAATAGCGTTAACAGCACCCTGAATTGTAATCCTAACGCTATACCTGTTATAATTACAAGTATTCTACTACATATGCATTTGAAAAAAGAGTCAACACAGAGATCATGGGGGCATCCCTCTTAGGCGTCTATGAAAGCATGCAAAGCATAAATCTGCTGGTCAAAGGGTCTAAAGGTCTGGACACCTAGTTAGATTTAAGAATGAAACAGTGCCATTATTTACAAATGACTGCACAAGTAACAAGTATCAAATTATCAAAGCAAAGCAAAATTGTGCATACCTTTCCTTAGATAGTTTATAAAAGTTGCCAACATGGCCCCACAAAGTCTTCTCAAATGTTTCCCATGTTCGGTCAACATCTTCAAAATATTCTCTGGATTGATGTCAATAGTATTAGATGCCCATATAGCATCAGGTAATGCATTGAACAAAATAAGACGTGCATCAACATGTGCAAAACTAGTAAGATACCATTTGCAACATAAAATGACAATTACAAATACAATCGGTGAGTCTCTAGAAAGGATCAGATGGTTAGGAATTTATATGTTCTCATCTTTTAAGGGTGCAGATGCTATAAAACCTTAACAATGTTACTTCTTGAGTGTTGCGAAGAGGAAAGGAGCCTAGGTCGACAGTTCATTCTTTTATATGTATCCTACCCTCCAAATGCAAACTCAACTTCCAAGTGAATATACAACTCAATGTGAAAAAAAACTGTATTGCACTATTGCACAATAAACCATCTTGGGGAATAGCAGTGGAATTCACATATAAATCAGCCAGTACAGACAAGATCAATAATCTGAAAATACCAAAGGATTGGACATTGATGGCACATGCTCAGAAAGACTCCACGTCACCATACACAACATCCCCATACGACCACACCATTTGAAGTAGATTTTAGTAAAATATTTGCACTTGTTCATTTAACATATTAGCAAAACTGGTTGATTTGAATTCTTAAAGATTGACTTATTGAATTTTTGAACAGTAAGTTAGACAGTGGCCTGTAAAAGAAATATCAGTACTGAAAATTGGGTAATCCAGTCAGCGACAATCTCTAGCAGTTGATGAACTTGGTCTTGTTTGCATTCTCATATACAGTTTAAAATAACTGGATAAAAGGACTGACCTTATCCTTCCAACCTCTTCTTTATGTGACGCCACAGCTGCTAACGCAAATCGTCTTTTTCCATCTAAAGCTGTCAGTCTCTGCAAAAATGATAATAGTGATGAGAAAATAGAGCATCAATATAACAGCCAAGGACAGAAACAAATATAAGAGATATCAATTTGCCTCGTATGTGTTTATGAGTTCTTTATCATCGCTTAGAGATTCTCGTGCCTCGGCTGCTTCATCAGATATAGACATCATACCCTCAATATCCTGCATGAGATTAAAGAGCAAACATTATCATACTGCATAGTCACAATAATCTTCGCATAGCCATTGTCCAGGGAAAAGAAAGGTAACTGACTCGTCAACTCTCCCAAGACCAGTCAATACATCATTTCAAAGGCCCATAGAAATTAATTTGCATTGACCAATGAGGCAATCACTGCGTCAGGTAGCAGCATAGATCCATTTCTATCTTGTACTTATCAAAGTGGTACATGTACGCAGATGTGGAAAAGGTAAGAAAGGAACGTTCCTTCTACCTTTAAAGTTTTGCTCAAGTTATTCCTTGCATTGCTAAGCAGCTTTATCTGATCATGATTTTCAATCAACGTCTGGCATTCTTGACATAACCTGATACGAATAAGATATCAACTTACACAACAGATAAAGATTACACATGGACTACAAATGACTAAGAAATCCAGACTGGTAAGTTGACCACAATACCCTGCAATTACTGTACTCCAAATTGTGCCTCATTGATCGTATTGCATAGAAAAGGTATAGTCTTGTATGCAATCTCTTAATAAAACGAGAGAAGGGGATAGTGCAGCAATTAACTTAATCCTAAACACCAAAATAAGAGAGCAACAGAAGCTAAAGCTACATACTTTTCAATAGATACAAAGTTCTCGCGAAGCTCGTTAATCGTCTTTTCTGACAAAGATAGCGATTTTAGTCCAGCTTGAGCCTGCTCAACCTACAAGAAAGCATATGGTTGGCTCTGCGTCAAAAAAACAATTCAAATCTTCTTTTCCAAATAAAGACAACCTTTGCAAATGAGATAACCAATAAGTACAACCATGCAGAAGGGCTAATTCCAGAAAGAAAAATCAAATTCCTTTGTCTTTTACCAAAACGCCACGATCGCAGAACCAACCCTTAGCCCGATTGTCGAAAAGAGAACGATGATACCATAAAAGTAGTACTAGCAGTAGCTAAAACTTCGAAACCAGATCAAATAAGCTTGTATTTACCTGTTCCGCTACCATTGTGCTAAGCTGAGCGTCATTTGCCTGGTCAAAACAAAAACAATCAAGCGAAGTTCATTTCAAGTTGCATCATAACATTTATGAAAAACTAAGAATATCTACAAAGAGAGCAATAAAACATCAAAGGACTATTTCTTGTGGCTAAAAGTTAACAAATGTGTCTAATTTTTGGGATAAGCAAGTCCTTTCTTACTGAATACTGACTGCAAAAGTGTTTAAGATATATTAAGAGGGTAAGAACATTGTTGTTTAAAATAAGATACAACAACAAAGCCTTAGTGCAAAATAATTTTGAAGGGGCTAACACAAATCGACATATGAAATCCTCTAATGTGGTAAAACAATTCAAATGCGGCAAGTACAGGAACCAGAAACAAAACTGAAAAAGGATATAAGGGAGCAATGTGTGGACGGAACAAAGACACATGGCAAAGGTAAAGGTGGAACAGCGGAAACAAACAGATAACAAAAAGTATTAGTAGCAAAGAAGTAAAATCATGAAAAACTTTTGACTGAACTACAAGAAAATTCAAAATGAGTGAAATGATACAAATAGAACTCAAGGGGTGAGCGTCTGTACATGGTTCAAATTAGAGGGGGGGGGGGAAATGGAAAGAAACAAATAAGACAAATCGACTAAAAAATTCAATTGAAAAAGAAAATCCTATTTAATAAAAACCGAATAGGATGAATACAAACACAAAAGAAGACAAAAAACCCTCTTGCCAATGCAAGTCATAAACCACTTAAGCCTAGCCAAAATCATAATTTATAGTGGGTTTTAGGCTTTCTAATTCCCAGCGAAGCAATAATCCTACTTTCAGCTACTCAAGCAAATCTACTTCTACAGTCTTACTGGTCACAATCAAAGCTGACGTCACTGGTCATAATTGCCTCTGATAATGGGAATTTGCATAAAATTCTGAAGCTCCTCTGAAATCTGAATTACCAGCATTTTGCTGAACAACTATGTCAGTACTTGTAAGGTATCAACATTCGGAACATCTGGAAACAAGGAAGACCTTAAATAGCCCCATGTCCACAAGTTTGCCTTTTGTGCTGGACAAGTAGCGCATGTTTGTCTAATCTGTTTCTCGACAGTGAGTTATGATGAGGCATTTTGGCTGAATTGACTACTACATGACAGGAATAGTGGGTTGTTCATCTTTAAGGAACTTGTACAAATGTGTTTTCAGAACAACGAGGGTCAGTGGCTTGGCAATGGTGTACTCAGTAGCCAGTAGTGGTACTTGCTTTTTCGTTTGTAATTGGGAGTCACTCTCTTTGAATTTATTGACATCCTCTCTTATAAAAAAAAATGGTTAGGTTTTTGGAAGGCTAATCTTTCTAGGTTCACTTTTAGCTAAATTGGTACTGTGTGCAGGGTAAACTCAATCATTATTTTACAACAGGATCAGACAGATCTGCAGCTGCTTTTGAGAACCAGAAAGAACTCCTCGTCTTCTAATGCTTATTTCAATTTCTGATGAAATCCTAATTTTGTTTCCAGCTATACTTATCGGACCACCCTTGAAACTTGAAAGCGCGTATAGCCTTCATACAAAAGGACAACATCCAAGAAACAAAAATAGTCTGCTTCCCTTAGATGTGTTTATCGAAGAGGGAGAAATAGCCATTGGGGAGAGGATGGGGATGATGTTGAAACAGGTGAGAAAGCAAAAGGGGAGAGGGTTTTCGAGAACAAGGTAATCATGAGTACCTAGCTCCAGCAAACATGGAAAGAGAGTGAGAGTGGCGCCTGGAGAAGTATCAAGCTCTAAATGCAGCCCTCATTACAATGGGGTCATTGAGGAAGCAAGACACAAATCACGTGCAGGCATTGTCTTTAAGCTACATTCTGGAAAGGCATACGACCATGTTACTTGGCAATTTTTAATTACTTTTTGATATGAAGGGCTTTCAAGAGTGCTGGAGCAAGTTGGTTCCTCGTTGTTTCTCAAATCTCATATTTATTATAAAGTAGTTATAGATTCCAAAGAACCTGAACCTCATCCATTGTCACACTCTATGAGAAATGTTGGTATCCACAACCTAGTTGAAGAGTAATCAACCAGTAAACATGAAAGTTTTCTTGGCCATAATTAAATACAAGTTTGGTAATGGTTGGAAAATCTGATTTCGGGGGGATTGATGCATTCTGATCTCTGAATGCTTCACTTGCATATTCATTTCCACGAACCAATCAACTTTCCTATTTGCATAACGCTCCATTTGCGTCATTTGACCATATCATGGGAACTCGAGTAATCTACAACTATGATTACAAATCTAACAAAGCCTTAACAATCCTACAAGGATGCTCTAATCTGAATGCATCACCAAAATAACAAAAAAAAAAAAAAGAAAAAGGTACCTGCTGGCGAGAAATGTAATCGGCCTTAATTGAAGAAATAGATTGAAGAAGCTCCGGGACGGGGAGGAGTTTAGCGACCTCGCGGACGGCTGCCTCCTTGGCTTCAACGCCAAGGTCTTCGGCAATCATTGTTACTTTTCCCTTTTATCAAAAATGCAACGGAGAGAGCTCATCAATAACTAGTAGCGATCACTCAATTGGAATTCTATTATTGCAATAAAATTCTAGTAATAAAGTATGATTACAAGATTGCAAGATATTTATAGTAATACCCAGATATTCAATGAAATTGGGGAAACAAAATCAGGAGAGAGAGAGAGAGAGAAACCTAGTGGCGACAATCAATGAAAGACGACCAGTCTCAACTCCGGCAGGCGGCGGCGACCAGTCGGGATCTGTACGGAAATTTAAACGGAGACGAACAACGATTATCGGACGACGTCAATATGATCTCAATCCGGGAAGAATACGATGAGATTCTGGAAAGAATGAGTCGGTTTTTTTTTTTTTTAAATTCAGGGGTGGAACACTGGAACGTGTGGGATGAAATGAATACTGAGGTCTTTTTTTTTTTTTTTTTTTTTTTTCTCTCGCCATACTTTTTAGCCTCGGTTATTAAGGGATTGACATTAAACTCAACCGACGCTAAGAGTGATCTAGCTGGGACTTTTTTTGGCACTTATCACATCGGTTTAAAAAAGAAAATCGACGCTTTATATGCTTTTCAGCGTCGGTTACTAAAGGACCGATGCTAGTATGGTGACGCTACTTGACCATTTAGTGCAAAGTGCGTTCACTCGTAGGAGGCTGATTACAGACAACGCGCATATTGTATTCGAAATTGTTCCGGTCAGGGAAGCGAGAGCGTTGAGGTGGAAGCTCACTGCTGAGCTGGAGAGGTGGGAGCCTCCTTTACTCGATGCTACAACGGTCAACGCTTCATCTTGCTCCCCGTACGCTCTGACCTACAAAACACGGGTGACAGCCCCTTCGGGTTTCAGGGAAGCCCCTCCGACGCTCAAGTCAGCTACTATGTAGAGTAAGAGGTGTTTAAGTAAATAGAGTAGTAAGCCTTGCCTTTTTTTTGTGATAGTGTCTCGTTTTTGGGAGAGTGTGTGTGAGTAATGATTGTAAAAAGAATGTAAAGTCCAATCAAATGATGATATGAGAATTTTGGGATTGATGCATTGATAAACCTTAAGTAGAGTGGTGGGCTTGGGCCACCAATGATCACCTATAGTTTGGGCATTGCATCAAGACCCCAATTTAACGGACTGACACTTGACTTACTAGCCTGGACTTCACCTGCTGACTAGGCGCCACGTGGACGATTTAGATACTGATGTGTGCCACGCCATGTGTACGCCATTGACCGTTGACTTTGCTGACAAGGCGCCACAGAACTCCACTGATAGAGTGACACGTGGTAAGGGAATTTTATACCCATACAAAAATCTTCCACTATATGCGCACACATTATAGTGGGCTGACGAGTTACCTCGGTTACGAATTGGATATGAGTAAGGTGTACGATCGGGTAGAGTGAAATTTCTTACGGGCTGTGATGGCGAAACTAGGTTTTTCTGACAAATGGATATCGATCATTATGTGGTGCATATCCACTTTGAGTTCGACTGTGATGGTTAAATAGTTAATGATTCTGATGAGTTCACTCCGACTAGGGTCCAAGGCAGAGCGGCACGATTTCACCCTACCTTTAGTTGAAAATACGAAATGGATTAAATTGAAATATTAACAAAAGACAATGCAATTGCACATAGCTAGTACTCACTATTACGTTTAGGCCGTATTTTATGGCTGCTTTTGCGATTTGGGTCAAATCACGGAACTACCATTCTTTGGTACAACGGATATCATTTAATAATTTTGAGGGTCGAACGACTAGTATATATGTGTGTGTGAAACTTAGTTTGGATATATACAAAGTGGTATTCTCGATCGAATGCGAAAGTTTGAAAGTCATATAATACACAAGTGAATCGACGTTAATTTGGATATGTTACTAATTAATTAAGCTTAGAGTGTGTTTGGAAACAAGGATTTAATTCTCAAATCCAAATTTGACACAAATCCCATGTTTGGGAACTCAAGAATTTGAGAATTTGGATTTGTGTCAAACCCTTTGGAATTTGTATCAAATCCAATTAGGCTAAAAACAAATGACACCTCAAGATGTGTCATTTTGAAATCCCACACTCCCCAAACATTTGATTCATATTTGAATTCCACATTCTCAAATGATGGAATTGAAATGATTACAAATTTTCAAATTGATGTTTCCAAACGCTACCTTAGTGATATTGAATACTAGTCTAGTTAATTGAGAAATGGATCAGAGAAAGAACAACATCTTATAAGAACAACAATGTGACGTAAAGGCAAAAGCCATGCATCAATATTATTATTACTAATAAGAGAATACCGATAACCATTACAAGCGGTGGTACTGTTAATTAATAAGTAATCATACATATGACAAGCAACAGATTAGAGTATTCAATCAGTCTTCGACACCAGAGTTTCCATCATTTGATTCTCCAGGTCACCAGTATCATAAATATCTTGATCCTACATATATACTAGAAATTAATACGCAGCATCTCGAACGGGCGCATTAGTCGCACAAAATGAATATAATTCCTAAAATGATTGAAGCCTAATGCAGAACATCACAAACGTGATGAAGAACATATACTTTATCAAATGGATACGCGGCATCTCAAATGGGCGTAGTAGTCGCTCGAAATGACTATTTTAAATATGTTGAATGGGCGTAGTTGTCATCCAGAATGAATCGTTACGCTGAATTATTATTTTAAATGGGCGAAATAGCCATTCAAGACAGGCTTTACTTCATTTAGGATAAAAGATTGCAGGTTATCGTACTCATTGGTTTGCAGATTAAAATTCTTGAGATGTAGCACATTGGTCATCGCAGTTGATCGAATTTTGATTTAAACTTTCACTTCCACATTTGAGTTAATTGTGATTAACATGGGTTTCTGTTGGTGTGAGTCAATTGATTGACAAGCTTGACAGACTCAAATAAGGAGGATTTATAGGGAACTGGCCGGATCCCGTAAAACATGTCATCCCCATTCATAAGTTTTCTCAATCACAAGTGAATACATCATTCCACTCGCAAGCAAACCGACGCTGTCTGGCATGACACGACCGCACTTATACAATCCATCATGCTTCCACGGGCGGTTGAAAACAGCGTGTTGTAGAGTAAATAAAGGAAAAATGACGATTATCTAGTCCAATGATATCTTTGTGGTCGTCATAGAACGACTACTTGTAAGAGTTTTTTCTTTGTCTCCGAAGCATCGATGAATACAGTCACTCCCTAGCTAACGATTGCCGCTAGGGTCAAATGTATCATAGCAAGGTCGATATTCCCGATACCTTCCAACATCATTGATGTGAAACTCATCAATGTTGCCCAAACGCTCCCGATCCATGGTGTTGGACAACGATTTCCCAACTTTTCTGTTCTCGTGATTAATGATTGATTGATTTAATTATAATATTATTTCATTGTATTTGTTAATTAAGTAGTTTAATTAATAATGGTAATAATAAGTAACATTGTAGAAGATAATTACGGAGCTCATGACTGAAATGATGATCATCTTCATCATGATACGCTTGTATACCACAGTTTCTTGGAGTCAATGTATTGGAAAGTTCTAGAATTCTGAGGTGGAATCTATTGGCCACTTCTATATGGGCGAAAGTGGTTTATAACCCCCATACGTTTGCCTCTACGTGAAATGTAGCCCACAAGTATTGAAATGAGGAATTGACCCCCATAAGTTTCACAATTGGTGAAATCAAATCGCTTGTGAACTGTCTTTCTATGTGCATCGAATCCCATGCATAACCGCTTGTGAACTGTCCCCACGCAATCCAATTTTCTCCAGTGAGGTGTGTGATCTTATCTAATACGTTTTCCAACGGGTTTTTTTTTTTCCGACGGTTTAAACGCAACAACAAAATGGTTAAATACAACAATGAATTATTATTTTTTTCCCAAAAATACCCTTGAATCCGAATTATCAACAAAATACACTTGAAAACAAAACTCCAGCACCCGATTACGAAAGTCGTCAAATATACACACAAAATGCTCTAAAATGCACGAAGTTTAGGGTACATTTAACTACTGAAATAAACATAAGTTGTATAGATGAATCTGCACCACTAGTCGACGAGGTGGGGAGAGGGGTCGGCTATGGGGGCCGACGGGTAGGGGTCGGGGTCGGTTTTTTGGCTCGACAGGGGAGTGGGTGAGGGTGTTGGATTTCTAAGTTGACGGGGTGGGGGAGGGGGTCGGATTTCTGGGTTGACGGGGTGAGGGAGGGAGTCGATTTTCAGGGTTTACGGGGTAAAGTAGGGGATTGATTTTTTGGGTCGACGCGGAGTGTCTTGGCCATCGAACATAATAGTGCGGATGCAGGGGTCGGGGACAGCGGAGGTTGACCAACGGGAGTGAAGGATGACGAGATGGGATGGTGTTGTGGCCCATGGTGGCTTATGATTGTGGAGTTGTAGCAAGAATAACTAGGTGATGATGGAGCCAGTCAAAGTGGATGACGGGGATGCAAGATTACAAGGGTGGTGAGATGACGAGAGAGAAATCGTTGGAAGAAAACAAAATACTATGTAGGAGATATTGTTAATTTTGGGGGTCGGAGGGCGGATTTCTGTTTTTTTTTTTTTTTTTTTTTAAAAACTCTTGGGGTGGAACACTAAACATGTGGGATGAAATGAATACTGAGGTCTTCTTTTGTTTTTTTGGCCATTTAGCCTCTGTTACCAAGGGATCGACATTGAACTCCAACCGACCCTAAGAGTGATCTAGTGGGGACTTCTTTTGGCACTTATAACATCAGTACAAAAAGAAAACTGATGCCTTATATGCTTTTCGGCGTCGGTTACTAAAGAACCGATGCCAGTATGGTGACGCACTCGACCATTTAGTGCAAATAGGGTTCACTCCTAGGAGGTGATTACAGACAACGCGCATTGCATTTGAAATCTTCCAATATATGCATACGCATCATAGTGGGCAGACGAGTTACCTCGGTTACAAATTGGATATGAGTAAGGCGTACGATAAGGTAGAGTGGAGTTTTTTTACGGGCAGTGATAGCGAAACTAGGCTTTTCTTCGATCTTTTTAAGTATATTTCATAACACAAAACCTTGGCAAAGCCAATCCAATATTGAACACTAACAGGCATACGCTACCACATGTTATTAGCTTATATTTTCTAACCAACTTCTAACCAATATTAATTATTTTATAGATTACGGAAAACAATTTTTATTTTTTTGCGATTTTCGAGGGTGGCTGGTGGCGGTATAAGGCGGGCGAGGGGTGGTCAATGGTAGTCAAGGGCGGTTTGGTGGAGGCTAAAGGACACTAGGTGATCTTACCAAGACTTATCAATTTTATAAAGTGGTTACTCGCAAAGATAATTTTAAAAGGTGGTTGTTTCCAAACTTATGAAACTTAAAGGTGGTTTTTTGCAAATTTTCCTTTTTTTTTCTCTCTTTTTTAGAAAGCCAATCATAACCTTCATGAATTGTGTAGTCCCTGGTAGAATTCATCCACAAACCCTTGTCAAAAGTTGCATTCATTTTATTATTTTTCTTGCAGATAACCCTCCTAATTCCGCCCTTTAGATATACACTGTCAATCCACTGAATCCAAAGCTAATCCTACTTTTTATGCAACCCCCAACAGTATCTTGCAATAACAGCAGTATTCCAGACCGTACATTATTCTTTGAATTCCAGACCTCCTTGGACCTTTGGCTTACAGATTTTCTTCCAAGTAACCATTGGGGTTCGCAAATAGTTTTTAGTACTATCCATATGCAGTTTCTGCAAATATATATATTTTTATAGGTAAAATGTAGTTTCTGCAAATATTCATCATCTTTTCATAACCCTTTTTGGAATGATGCAAAATTTGAGCCAAGTATGAGTGTCAATGCAACAAAACAGCCTTCACCAAGGTAGCTGATTTGGTTTGAGTGCAGTGTGTTAATCCGCATGATTTAGGCGTTTTAGGGATTCTTTGGGATTGATTTTATAGTAACTTGTAGACCATATCACTAGGAGTGATTTGGAGCTTAATCGATGGTTTTATTACAGTTTTCGTGGTCTAAGACCCTATGACAATCTTTGAATGAGAGTGGAGAACCGAGCAACGAGGAAGGAGATAGGTTTGCCACGCTCCAAGAGACACACATCCTCACGATGAACTTCAAATGCTCATATTTTTATGTCTAGAAAAGATTCAAAAGTTCATCGTCTTAGCTTTCTAACGATATATTATGAGCTCAAAATAGAGTTCGGGGGTGGAAATTATACGCGTTTGAAGATCCCGCTGCATACCAGTTTCTCGGACTAAGAAGATACTTTCTCGGACCGAGGAAAGCCATCAGGGAGCCGATTTCGAGGAACACTCTTCTCGGCCCGAGTAGCTTGTATCTCGGTTTGAGGAGGCTGACGTCTTGGCCCGAGGAGTTTGAGCCTCGGTCCGAGGAAGGCGCCTTCCGCGAAGCTTCTTTTGAGTTGGACGGTTCTTCCTTTGGTTAAGTATTTGTTTTGTCTTTTAGTGTTTTTGTACTTGTACAAAGGGGCATGAGAACCCCTCAAGAGATCTCATCATCTCTTATCACATAGTTTTCATCTTATTTTCATTTTAGAGAGTTTTAGAGAGTTTGAGATCTAAAAATTAGTAATCTTATTATGAGTTTTATTCCCAAAATTAGTGTAGTAATTAGCATGGGAGGCTAATCTCCTTCCAAGACTCATGGTGTAATCAATCATCCATCTTATGTAATTGTAAGAATTTCTTCTCCCAATTTATTGGTTTAATTTCATGTTAATCAATTCCTTGTTCTTTAATGCATGATTTGTCCTTCTTTTCTCTAATTGATTATTAGATTGATTTGGGTATTCCATTTGCTTGGCTATTCAATTGAGGTAATTGTTTGTTGGCCTAAAAGAAACATCTTTTGCATGATTAGTGTATGGTTATGACTTGCAATTGGAGAATCGATTAAACAACTAATAGATTGAATTTGATTAGTGTCGCGTTGCGGCTAATCTATATCTATATAAGAATATTAATAGGCTAACATCTGTAATCCACGTGGCGTGAGATGCTTGATTTCATACAATTGTCATCTTCAAAATGCAAGTCACAGTCCTACGTGTCGCAATAAAAACACATTACATTAAAATAAAAATAAATGAAAATAATTATATTTTATATGATAAATAAATTACATACATCAATCACCTTATTTATTTGAATCAATTATACTAAATCTTTCATCTTCTTTATTTACCTTTTTCCATTGATTTTAAAGTTAGTTTGAAGGTTTTTCTTAATGACGCTAATCAAAGTGACTTTTGGCTATTGGTTTCCCAATTCTACCGTAACATGTTATTTGACGTACTATATATACATTTGTCTTTTGCTTGATTTAGCATACAAAAATCTGCTTTTTCACATTATTTTTCCAAGTTTTCAAAATAAATTTTTTATTATGAAAAAAATATTGCACGAAATTAAGCCCAGGAATGGGGGCGTATAAGGTTGATTGGTTGTTCCCACCGCGACCCATTCTTTGCCGAGTCACTGAATATTGTGAGGTTGAAAATTAAAATATACAAAAATACAAAAGCAATGCAGATAAAAAAGATAAATTATCTAATCACAAAAATACAAATACAAAAAAATTATGTTTATTGCTGAATCCAAAAGAGAGTTTTGAAAAAAAAAACTATAGATTTACTATTTTAGCCTATAATTATCTTTTTTTATTATGAAAATATTGGTAGGGGAAAAAGGGTGCAAATAAATTATTCTTCTATACAACAATATATAATGCGACTAATTAGATAGTATTTGGGTTGATCTTAATCCTTTGTTAATCCTTGTTCTTCATGCCTTTGATTGTGATTTGCTTGAGTGGTTACTAGACAAATTAGGATTAAAAGGAGGGAAATTTGGTAGCGGTTGCTCAAATTTCCCATAAACGGATAATTTGGTTTATAAACCGGGATTACTTGATTTGCATGAATTTGGGTGATATTTACTTACTTGCATAATTTGTATGAGAGATTATCACCGTGAGTCGCCTTTAATTATATATTAGCAAATCGTAATTTCATTGCTGCTTATTTAGTTAACTTCTTAAATCAAACCCCCCCTCCCCCAATTTAATTGTTTTTTTTTCTTTTATTTCTATTTTTCAGCATTAGAATTGCATGTTAGACTAATACCTCTTCCTTGTGGATACGATAACCGCTTACTCTAACTAATTTAGTGAGTTTAGCGGTAATTTGACTAGGATTAACAACATGTTAGCACATCAATAGTTTTAAAGTTAGCGTGATTTGGATACCATAAGCAAACTTCTATAGTCCAGGGTTACCATTTGCACAATCTTGAAAGTTGAGGGGTACCATGTGCATACTTTAGAAAATTGAGGGGTACCATGTGCACATCCGCGATAGTTCAGGGGTACCATTTACAAAAAAAAAAAAAAACCGTATTTTAGAAAACAAACAATCTTTTTTTTTTAATTTTCCTTGAGTTTTTAAAAAATGCTAAAAAAAAATTTCATTTAATTTTTTATTTAACCCTAATTAACTTAATTAATAGGACACATCATAACTTAACGGACAACACAACGAACATCCATTTTTAGGGGTACCATTTGAAATCAATCATTCTATGGTACCTCGGGGGTACCATTCTCCTTGTACCCCTCGGCCCAATAGATCAACACAACCCAATATAGAAGTTGGGTCAGTTCCACAAATCAGCCCAACCAAATTAAAAACAAAAAGAAACAAATAAAACAAAACCACACATTCTCTCTCCTCCCCTCTTCCCCACCCACCACCCAGCACATCCCCGCCTCATCCCCGACGCCGACGCCGGCCTGGCATACCCAACCACCACCACCACCGTATAAACCACCACTAACCTCATCGGTTTTGGGCCCTATAACCCAGCCCCCACCCCTCGACATCACCACTTGTCTCCTCCTCCGCCATTCTTTCAATTTCTTTTCCTTCTCTCTCCAAGTTTTTATCATTTTCCGGCAGCAATTGATATTCTTGGGTTCTGGGTGGTTTTTCGCGCGGCGGAGTGCCGATTTTGAGGTGCGGCGGGCATGGCATCGTTGGGGAAAAGTGTGGGAAAGAGGAGGATCGAAATGGGACAAAAGTGGTTGTGGAGGAGGAAGGAGGCGACTAGGGTGGGTGGTGATATGCTAGATGTGCTCGCCGGCCTGCCGCCGTTGGGTCGGTGGTTCTCGTCGCCAGTCAGGTGAAAGCTCGTGGTAGCGGCGGCGGCGCCAAGGTGGCCGAGTGGTGGTTGGGGGAAAAGAGGAGAGATAAGGGAAAATTATTCAAATTATATCATTTTATTATAATAATAACGAAAAACGATCATTATAGAACTAATAACGATTCATTTCAAGACAAAAAGAATTTATTCCAAAATAAAAATTATTCATTACAGAACAGAAACCATTCATTCTACAACAAAATTAATTCATCCCAGAGCAAAAACATTCATTCCGGAACAGTAACCATTAATTTCAGAACAGTAACCATTCATTCCAAAACAAAAATCATTCATTTCATGACAAAAACAATTCATTTTAGAACAAAAATCATTCATTCCAGAACAGTAACCATTCATTCAGAACAAAAATCATTCATTTTATAACAAAAACAATTCATTATAAAACAAAAATCATTCATTTTATAACAAAACTCATCCATTCCAGAACAAAAAACTAACCATTTCAAAACAAAAACTAACCATTCCAGAACAAAAACTAACCATCCTATGACAAAAACCAACCATCGTAGGACAAAAACCATTCATCCCAGAACAAAAACTAACCATCCTAGGACAAAAAAAAAACCATCTCACAACAAAAATTAACCATTTCTAGACAAAACCATTCATCCCAAAACAAAAACTAATCAACCTAAGACAAAAACTAACCATTGCTAAACAAAAACCATTCATCCCAAAACAAAAACTAACCATTCTAGAACAAAAACTAATCATCCTAGGACAAAAAACATTCATTTTTAAAACATAACCATTCATATCATGACAAAACATTCATTCCTAAACAAAATTTATTCATTACATAACAAAAACCATTCATTTCACGACAATAAGTATTCACTCTAAAACAAGAATCATTCATTCCACGACAATAAGTATTCAAAATAAAACAAAAATCATTCATTTCAGGACAATAAGTATTCATCCCAGAACAAAAACTAACCATTCCAGAACAAAAGATTATCATTCCAGACAAAAGTGTCAGTCATCGATATCCTAGGACAAAAAACAACCATCTCAGAACAAAAACTAATCATCATAGGACAAAAAACAACCATCTCAGAACAAAAACTAATCATCCTAGGACAAAAACCATTTTGAGTAATTATTTTTCGTAATTATTTATTTGAGTAAGTTCTAAAATGATTCTATCAACCATTTTGATACAAAAAGCAACCATTCTAGAACAAAAGCCGTACATTCCAGAACAAAAAGCAACCATTCCAGAACAAAAAGTAATAATTTCAGAACAAAAGTCAACCATTCTAGGACAAAAAGTAAACATTCTTGGACATAAATCATTCATTCCAGAACAAAAACTAGTCATTCCAAAACAAAAGCCATACATTCCATAACAAAAAATAACCATTTTGAAACAAATCTAATTATGTTATGTAATTATTTGTTCTGGGATGGTTAGTTTTTGTTCTCGGATGAATGGTTTTTGTCAAGGAATGGTTGCTTTTTGTCATAAGATGGTTAGTTTTTGTTCTGGGATGGTTAGTTTTTGTCCTAAGATGGTTGACTTTTGTTCTGAAATGAATAGCTTTTGTTTCGGGATGGTTTGTTTTTGTTATGGGATGAATGGTTTTTGTCAAGGAATGGTTGCTTTTTGTCATAAGATGGTTAGTTTTTGTTCATGGATGATTAGTTTTTGTTCTAGGATTGTTGGCTTTTGTTCTGGAATGAACAACGTTTTGTTCTAGGATGGTTGGCTTTTGTTCTGGAATGAACAACGTTTTGTTTTAGGATGGTTAGTTTTTGTTCTGGGGGAAATGATTTTTGTCAAGGAATGATTGTTTTTTCTCCTAGGATGGTTAGTTTTTGTTCTGGAATGACTTGTTTTTGTCATAGGATGATTAGTTTT
>JBBYHQ010000015.1:2009138-2024796 GCA_038382645.1 Spergularia azorica
TCAAACTCTAGTCAGCCAACCGTTATCGATTTACGTTAATCAACTGACTTGTATATTCAATATATCCCAGGTTTATTCCTAATTAGTTTTAATTAGTCAACGCATGATTATCGGAGGACACCTACTCCAACACAACCTTGCTACCATTCAGCCATCTCATTAAGAAAGGGCAACCATTCGAGTGGGATGAAAATTGACGCAAAGCATTCGATGACTTGAAAAAATACTTGTCATCTCCACCTGTGCTAGGAATCCAATTCTAGGGAAACCCCTCATCTTATATATCGCAACATAAGAAAGTTCGTTGGGGGTATATATCGCAACACAAGAAAGTTCGTTGGGGGGCAATGTGAGCCTACGAAAATGACGAACATAAAGAAATTGCTCCCTATTCCTTGAGTAGAACTTTGGTAGGGGCTGAGTTGAATTACTCCCCTATAGAGATAATATTTGCATTAGTGTTCGCAGTCCAAGAGTTAAGGCACTACATGCAAACAAACATTGTACACGTGGTCTCCAAAGCCGACCCCATCAAGTACATACTCTCAAGACCAATCCTATCTGCTAGGTTAGCCAAATGGGCGATACTTCTCAAGCAATGGGACCTTTTGTACGTGGATAAAAAATTAGTAAAAAGGCAACACTACTACAAAAGGCTAAATAGACGTCGGACTTTTTTAGGTATAGACATGGGTTTTGTGATCGACGTTAAGTTGAGTGACATCTATTCTAGTGGGATAGACGTCGGACTTAAGTCCCATGTGGTTTAAATCATAAACATGGGTTTTTTAAAAAAATCTGATGTCTATTGCTTTAATAGATGTCGGATTTTTTCGGAAAACCCATGTCTATATGGAGCTTTACACATCGGTTTTGCTGGAAATCCCATGTCTATTCTTGGCTTAAATATTAAAAAAAAAATTGTACGTTTTCACTTTGCGCAAAGCTAAAGTGAATTGGGGATGAATCAAATGAAATATATTTGACAATATATTAACGAATGAAGATCAAAAAGCAATCTGTACATACTATCTGTGCTCAAGTGAGACTACACAACATTACAAATGAACAAAGTTACTTAAAAAAACCTAAGATCTGAAATTAGATCTCGAACAGTAGTTCATAAAAGAGACAAGATATAGGAAAAAACAAACATCATAGAATCGTCTTCTTCAATTACCGTATTGATTCAAGTCTTCAATATCAACATCTTCTCAGTGCTACCTACAATGGTGTGATTCGGAGCTGCAAAAAAAAACAATTTAAGATTTTAGATCTACAAATCCAAGAGAACCACCCAAGAGAACTTTAGATCTACAAATCCCATAAATAACAAAGTTCACAAACATGTAACTAGAGACGGATACCTTTAATTTCAAGAGAAGTTTGACGGAAAAAGCGTGCCTGATCTGAAGCAGTTTACCCTTATTTCTTCAAACATAAAAGAATATGAGAAATTGGTAAAAATAATAAAACAAATACAACTGTAAAAAATTAAGAAAAAAAACGCATACCTTAATCATGTCAAAGGAAAAGAGAGAGTGAGATCTACTCATATCATGCAACGGTATTTTGATTGCAACAAAAAAAGTAAACAAATAAAAAATTGAAGTTTTTACTTCAATTTAGCAGCCCCATTACCAATAGGGAAGTGGTGTTGAAGTGTGAGAGCTATAGAGTTAAAAGATCTTAGATGGGAGGCAGATATATGATCGAGAGGAGAATAAGAGATGGAGAAGAAAGAGAGAGAAATAAGATGTTATTACTGAGTTATGATTTATGAAGGGGCCAAAGTATGCAAAGTAAATTTTAGGGTTGGTTGTACAATAGACATGGGTTATTAATTGGTTTCTTTTATATCGTCTAAGACCAAATACTTGTACGAGATTTTCTGGAAAAATTGTGAAAATGAATAGACATGGGATTTTATAAAAATATGATGTTTATGTATATTGAATAGACATCGGTCTTTGAAAAAGTCCCATGTCTATTGAATAGACATCACTTTTTTGAAAACACCCCACGTCTATTAGTTGGTTAAAATTGCAAAATTGCCACAAGTCTCTTAAACACATTAGTTTTCAGAAAGTCTCATGTCTATCCACTGATGTCTATAGTTGTTTTTGTAGTAGTGCAAGCGATAGTTGATTTCTTCGCCGACCACCCCGTCCCTTGGCATTGGGACCTATGCGTCAACCTTCCAGAAGAAGAGATCTTCTATGTCGATGTACTCTTACCGTGGAAGATGTACTTTGACGGAATTGCACGACGTGATAAAGGTGGAGCTGGAGTAGTATTCGTCTCTCCAGAAAGTCACATCCACTAGTTACTCGGACTAAGAAGAACTCGTCTGGGGCCCAGGAGAGTCATCTCGGATCGAGAATAAACTTTCCCGGACCGAGGCAAGCCGCCTGATTTCGAGGAACAACCACCTCAGCCCGAGGAGCTTCTGTCTCTGTCCGAGAAGACCACCAGTTGGTCCGAGACACACATCCTCGGTCTGAGGAAGGCACTTTCTGGGAAGTTTCCTACTTTCCTTACAACTGTTTCTTTGGCTGAATATCTGTTTTGCCTTTTAGTATTTTTGTACTTATGCTTTATAAGGGGGCATGAAAACATCTCAAGACATGGTATCACATAGTTTTCATCTTATTTTCATTCTAAAGATATTATTAGAAAGTTTGGGATTTTAAATCTAAAATTACGGAGTAGTATTTTTATTATGAGAATTATTTCTAAAATTAGTGTGATGGTTATTATAGAAGGCTAATCTCTTCCAAGCCTCATGGTGTAATCAATCATCCATTTTATACGATTGTAAGGATTTATTCTCCCAATTTAAGCCTTTAATTTCATAATAATTAATTTATTGTTCTTAGTTGCATGATTTACCCTTATTTATTCTAATTAACTACTAGACTAGACTTGGATGATTCATATGCTTGGTTGATAATTGATGGTATTCGATTATTAGCCTAAAAGGAAGCAACTTTTGCCTAATTAATGTATGGTTATGATTGATTAGCAATTTATTAGACAACTAATAAATTAGATTGGATTAGTGTTGCGGTTGCGGCTAAGTATTTACTAATTTGGGTTGTTCTTAATTCTTTGTTAATCCTTGTTCTTCATGCCTTTGATTCTCATATGTTAAAGTGGTTACAAGACAAATTAGGATTAAATGGAGATAAATTTTGTAGCGGTTGCTCAAATTCCTCACAAGCGGATTGATTGGTTAAATAATCGGGATTAAGCATGATTGGCATGCATTTGGGTGAGATTTACTTGCTTGCATAATTTGTTTGAGAGATTATCACCGTGAGTCGCGTTTTATCATATATTTGCAAACTGTAATTTCTTTATTCCTTAGTTATTTAATATCTCAAACCAAAATCCCACCAATTTAATTGCTTTATCTTTTATGTTTTTATTTTTATTTTTTTTGCCACATGGATCGCATTTTGACTCCCCTCTTCTTCGTGTTCGATACCCACTTAGCCATGTTTGATAGGACTAAATAAATAAAAGTAGTATCCAGATCATTTCAGAGTTATTCAAATATCGATAAATGAATTTGGTCCATTATTGATATTAATTCGTCGAAATTCAAACAAATGTTCAACAAATTTAGTTCAGATTACATCAGTTCAGATTCATTCAAGTCAAATCAGATCATGAGCAATCAAATCCAATCAGATCAGTAAGATACAGTCATATCAAACAATGCCTTACACTTGCTTCTTTAGTGGTAATTTGATACAATCTGACGACAATCTTCACATCACCTAATATCATCGAAAGGGAATTACGAACTCATTTGAGGCATCGATTAATGCTGTCAAAAGAGCATTTATCATTTTGCGGGCCTTCTTTTTGTTTGTTATTTGTCGTTTGTTGTGAATTGCACCCTCCTTTACCCATAGGTCAATACTTTATGCATGACCCCCTACCAATCCCCCTAATCTTCTCTATTTGAAGTTCTCCTTATTAAAGTTCTCGCAAGCTTAAATTAGTTTGTTAGTTTAACTTCAAGTTCTCGCTATTTGATTTCTTATTTGATAGTTTAAATTTTCAAATTAGTTTCCTAATTTAGAATTTGTCTTGTTATCATTCTTTTTGCAAGTTTAAATTAATTCGACCACCAAACAACCTCTACCGTTAATTTGAAACGGATAAATAAACCAACTCGACTTGATGTGCATTTGACCCTCGTTCCCAGTGTTCAACTCGTAGATTTACTACAATAACTGATATGGTGTGATGGTGGTGTGTTAATTCGAATGGTTTAGGCACTTCGGGACTTTTTTAGGCATGGTTTTATCGTGACTTGTAGACCATATCATTTGGGATGAATTGAAGTTTAATCATTGGTTTTATGATTTTTCGGCAGCTTAAGACCCTTTTGGTGAGCCTTGGATGGGATCAAGCTACGAGTTGGAGCGAGATTGAAGGAGATGATAGATTGACCACACTCCAAGAACCACACACCATCATCTCCGAATTCACATGATCATAACTTTCTTACCACAAGACATTTTTCTGAAATTCCAATTGGAGAGGAAATTTCATGATCTTAGCTTTCCGATGATATATTATGAGCTCAAAATGAAGTTCGGAGGTGAGAGTTATGCCCGTTCGAAAATTACACTACGCACAGTTCTTCAACTCGAGGATCAAAACCTCGACTTGAGGATCAAAACCCTCGACTCGAGGATTCCCGTCTCGACTCGAGACAATTGCTCCTCGACTCGAGAAAAGTTGTCACGCAACAGATTTTTCGGAACACCTGTCTTGACTCGGGATACCCACATCCTGAGTCGAGAATTATGGTAATCTATACTCGAGATAACCGTGTCTGGACTCGAGATGGGTATTTTTCAGTAATATTCTACGTATTTATCCGGATTTCTTGTGCATTTTCATTTTTTTCTTTTAGTGCTTTGTTTCTATGCTATAAATAAGGGGCCTTAGAAGCCCTCATTTATCATGTATTATCATTTCATATAATTTAGAGAAAGAATTCTAGAGAGAGTTTTATTATTCATATATTAGCAAAATAATTATGGGTTTTAATTCCAGGATTAGTGTAGTAATTAGCATGGGAGGCTAATCCCCTTCCAAGACTCATGGTGTAATCAATCACCCTTTATACTATTGTAAGGATTTTTTTCCCTTAATTGTGCCTTTAATTTCATAGTAATTAATTCCTTGGTTTTTAATGCATGATTTATCCTTGTTTATTCTGATTAGTTATTAGATTAGACTTGGGTGACTCATATGCTTGGTTGATAATTGATGGTATTTGATTATTAGCCTAAAAGGAAGCAACTTTGCATGATTAATGTCGCGGTTGCGGTTAAATAGTGATTGTTGAATTAATTAGGCAAGTAATAGATTAGATTTGATTAGTGTCGCGTTTGCGTCTAATTAGATACTAATTTGGGTTATTCCATTCCCTTCATTAATCCTTGTGCTAATTTGCCTTTGATTGTCATTTGTTTGAGTGGTCACTATACAAATTAGAATTAAAGAGGGGAATTTGGTAGTGGTTGCTCAAATTCCTCACAAAAACAGATTAATTGACTAATAGTCGGGATTTGGTATGAATGGCATAATTAGGGAATTGAATGAATTACATTTCAGAATTGGTTCTGAGCTAACACCGCGAGTCGTCTTTATTATCATTGTTTTCAACTCGTTTGTTTCATTCTTTCACCTTTAGTTAATTATCAAACCCAAAACCCGCCATTTTGATTGCATTTCCTTATTTTTATTTCTTTCCCAAATAGAAATTGCATGTTAGGCTATCCCCTGTTCTTCGTGATTCGAAACTCACTTATCTTATCTATTAGGTAGTTCTTGGTGGTAATTTGATAGGATTTGACGACAATACCCGCATCAATAAGACTAATGTATCTTGGGTATTATAAATGTATTTTTGATTCCCGTCCAAGAGCACGTCACATCAATGATCACATCGCTCTGGCATTTAGGTTCAATCATTTTAGAGTACATTATTCGATATACAAATTCCCAAATTTATAAACAGCCAGAATCGAAAACGAATTTACTATCAACCACGGCCAAATAGCCGCGATCCAACAACACAAACACCACACGACTGAGGGGCTAAATGGGTGGCTAGGCCGATTGGCAGGAACGGTCGAATGGCTTCATAAACAAAGCAAACAAAAGCCGAATGGCCCAACAACAATAGCAAATCAACCAAGAATGGTGGAAATCATATATTCATATATGTGTTTAAGAAGCAAATCAACCATGTGTCAGATCATGAATAAAACATTATTTTATATAACTCAAGTTCAAAGATTATTGTTCTTGCCTTACACGCTAATCCTAAACTCAAATTCTCTTGTTCAAATCCACAAAAGACACTTCCTTGAACAAACCACCTAAACAAGTCATCGAATGACATCCAATTAAAACTAGTATGCCTCTAGTTTTGACCACAACACCACCAATCGTCATACAATCATAACCAACATCTAACTTAACTCCATTATTTGAACCCTTAATTTCACTCAATAAACCAAAGGGGCAGAGTTGAAAACGTTCTATAGAATATATTACATATATTTGTTTTAGGAAATAATATAACATAATATTCTAATTATGCATGCGAAGAATAAAATGCAATGATTATTCTACAATTAGTGTTTAGACTATGCTAAGTTTGTGATCTACTATGTAAGTGTAGTCATTTCTCTCAATACTATTAAGTCACTTTACTTTGTGGAAAATAGTATGTCTTACACGTTCTTAAAACCTTTCGATCAATAGTCAAACACTATCCAATGCGCACAAAATTCGCGCCATAGAATTATAACATCATAAACATGATTTTCCACCAATTAATTCTCATTTTCCACCATATAAGTAATTAAATCAACACCATCAGATTATTTTTCTTAACCCAAATCTCATTATAAACATTTTTAAAACATACTATCAACTCAAAAATCAATTACACCATCAATTATACAACAAACCCTTCAACTCCCAAATCATTTTAACATGAATTCCCTTTTTAAAACCTTATAAATTCATGATTATAAACCCTAACATCATAATAATCAGAAGTCAAAATCTAATTTCCAATCATTTCAATCATAATAGACAAAAATTCCATCACAAAATCAATAAACTAACGTCATAATCGTTAATCATCATAAATTAGGGCTAACCAATAATGGCAAAAGGATTAGCATTGGCATACAAAACTCAATACAATCGAGTTGGCAAAGAGAAGGGGTGACGGTGGCGGCAACGGTGACCGGCGACGAAGACAGCGACTGCGCACGAAACTTGAGAGAGAGAGAGAGAGAGAGAGAGAGAGAGAGAGAGAGAGATCAGAGGATAGGGGAGAGTTTACGGAGGAGAGTTGTCAATAAAATAGTGATTGAGGGTTTCTCTAAAGTCGGGTATTCTGGTAATTAATATTACCACCACTATAAATAGTGGGAGTTATAGTTAAAGCTTGAAATTAGATCATTTTTACACAACACATCACAAACTAGAGAGAAAACAAGGAGAACTACCCCCTTATTCATATTTTTTTATTTGGCCAATATAGGAAAAACCACCCCTTGATTTGTCCTCTTTGCATGTTGATAAATATATCATTAAATTAAACATCATTTTCAATCCCATTATATGATTAGCTAAATTGTTAGTTAATTATATACAAGGTATAAGATTACGTTTTCTACCATAATCTAGCTAGTTTTCGTGGAATTTTTGGGAACTACTTTGGTGTACTTGCTCTGGGAGAATGTTTCGTAACATGGAAATCCAAGATTTAAAGGAGGATCACCAATTTTTGCAGCTCAAGAACCTTCACTTTGAAGGTATGGTCAAAACCATTCTTATTAAGGTAAAAAGAAGTTTTTACCATTTTATTATAGTTTCTTTTTGTATGTAACTAAAGATTTCTAGGTAAACTTAATTAAGGGTACTTAAGTGACTAATTAGAGAAGTCTAATTAGAGGCTAATAACTTTCAAATGAGCCCCGAGCGTTGGCAAATCTTTGCAGGATAAGTTGAGCAATGAGGTCGATTTGCTCAAAATATATAAGAGATGATGGAGTAATTCTCTTTCAAAAACGAGTTTCTAAGCAGAGAACAAGATCTTGACAAAGGCTCATGCTACGACGTTCTCAATGCACCCAAGTGGGTACAAGATGTATGATGTGGTGCGTTTTCGGTGTGATTATATGAGTCTTTTGCTTGTGGTTTTGGTGTATTTTGGTGTGCATTAGCCTAGTCGTAATACCCTTCATTTGAGTTTTGAGCGTAATTGTGGGGTGTTCAGGTTATTTGTGGAGCCGAGACATCGGAACCGACATTGGGAATAGAGTGAGCGACTGATCGATGATGGAAACAAGTGTTCACGATCAGAAGATGGCGGTCAAGAGCTTAGAAGACTCGCACCAAAGCCCCCTCGAGTCGGGTTAGGAGAGCTCGAGTCGAGAAGAGAAGAGAACAAATAGACAAATTTGCACTAATCTCGACTCGAGACTATGGATCCCGAGTCACAAAACGTGGGTATCTTGATTCAGGATTATCTGTTTGTGGGAATAATCCCGAGTCTTTAACCGGACTTTTTCATTTGGTTTTGGTTTTTATCTTTTAATGTTTTTATTACTAGACTATAAATATGGGAGCATGGAAGGCCTCATTTGGCATGGAATTTCATTTGCAATTTAGAGAGAGGATTTTTTCAGAACTTATAATTGCAATTTTTTTATGTCCTCCCAAGGACATGTCACTCACTTTGTAACCGATGATTGGTTTAATTGTTAAAATGTCGAAACAAAACATGATGCATGGCAGCAATGGGTTTAGTTCCCAAGCTATGCACGTCCAAGCTAAGGAAGTTCTTAGTCGATAGAATTCTTATTATCATTTAGTTTCCAAATAATAAAGGAGCCAATGAGGTTTTCGAGTTGTTCTAGTTTAAGTAAGTCGAAACTAAGGAAAGTTCTATTAGAACCTTAGTACCTTACTTTATTCCATATAGTCTATTAGTATAAATAGAGAGTCTTATTGTATTGTTTTACAGATTACACAGTTGAGTATTAATATCGAAGAGTCCAAGGGAGTTTCCACCAAATTCTTTTCTGGTTGCTTGCGGGCGACAAACTCATGCGTGAGTCCTAAATCTTTGCGGAGGATCGAATTAAGGGTTGCGGCTATTTGAATTCGGCAAATTCAATTACTTGCAGGTATTGAATCATATCTTTACTTTGTTTTTCTTTAGTTTCTTTCTATATAAACACAAAAACACAAAAATTAGTTCTTTAGTTTTTAATTCCGCTACAAAAACTCTTAGTTTGTTAATTTTAGATTAGCATACGCATCAAGTGGTATCAGAGCTTCGGCTCTTGATTTCCTTAAATCATGACGATCTTGGAGTACGAAATTCCTAAGTATGATGGTGATCCTGATGACTACATATATTGGGAAAGAAAGGTTGAGCGTAAATTTGATCGCTTTGGTTTTGATGATCGTGAGAGATTCAATCATGCAAAACATATTTTGGTGGAAGATGCTTTCCGTTGGTTTGAAAAGGTGAAAAGGCGGCGCAAACATGAAGGCAAGTGCAAGATTCGTTCTTGGGAAGTACTTAAGTGCAAGTTACGTAAAAAATATTTGCCAAGGAACGTTTCACAAGATGTGTTGCCTAAAAAACAATCAAAATCAGATGAGCGGTGTGTTGAGCATGAACAAGACAGAAAATATGTTATCTTATTAGGTACGATGAGATTACATGAACGTATTCAAGATGGCTTGAAAAAAGTCGAGAGCACACAATCTGAAATAGGTAATTCATGTGGAGACAAAGAAGAAACCAAAGAAGTAATCATGGAATATGTTCATGACATAGTTGATGCTACAATCTCAATCAATGAGGAAGATTCACAAGTAAATTTCATACAGAACCAAGAGGATGAAGAGACTAAAGTGGAGGATATTCAAAATTTTGTTCTTTTTGATACTTCATTGGAAGAAATCAGTATTTCGTCACAAAATTCTTTTGAGACAAACGAAATAAAGAGTGTGATTGAACATGAGGTTGTAATTGAAGATGTGATAAATGACAAATTTGTTTACCACAAATTTGAGAACAAGAGTTCATACAAATCATTAATTGATCTCCATATCGATGAGACACTTGATGAAGATGTCAAAAGAAAATCTTGTTTGTCTTTCTTTCTTTATAACAATGGTATCGAACTCAAAGATGATCAATACAACTCTAAACTTGATGTCCAAAAGATTATGCACTATGACAAGCTTGAAGAAAAGAGATTAGAGATTGAAGATCACGGTGTCGATAAGATGATCAAGTACATTGAAGATGATGAGCTGAAAGACTTGTGCATTGGAAACTCTACATGTGCAATATCTTTGTTTGTTCTAAGCTTATTTGTGATCTTGTTTGATCCAGGTGGTTATGAGCATTGTGATGTTCTACTCAAGAATTCCAGATTCGAAGATGAATCTTTCAAAGAAGGGGAGAATGATGCATGGCAGCAATGGGTTTAGTTCCCAAGCTATGCACGTCCAAGCTAAGGAAGTTCTTAGTTTATAGAATTCTTATTATTATTTAGTTTCCAAATAATAAAGGAGCCAATAAGGTTTCCGAGTTGTTCTAGTTTAAGTAAGTCGGAACTAAAGAAAGTTCTATTAGAATCTTACCTTATTCCATAGTCTATTAGTATAAATAGAGAGTCTTATTGTATTGTTTTACAGATTACACAGTTGAGTATTAATATCGAAGAGTCGAAGGGAGTTTCCTTCGAATTCTTTTCTGGTTGCTTGCGGGCGACAAACTCATGCGTGAGTCCTAAATCCTTTGCGGAGGATCGAATTAAGGGTTGCGGCTCTTTGAATTCGTCAGATTCAATTACTTGCGGGTATTGAATCATATCTTTACTTTGTTTTTCTTTAGTTTCTTTCTATATAAACACAAAAACACAAAAATTGGTTCTTTAGTTTTTAATTCCGCTGCAAAAACTCTTAGTTTGTTAATTTTAGATTAGCACACGCATCAAAACATAAGAGACCTCAAAGGAAATTACAACCTTACCATTTGAAAACGAGTTCGATATCCATGGATCTTATATATTGCTGATTATCGAGAACTCCTTAGAGAAATAACAGGAATCAAGTTATTATATAGACGGCTTGACCAAGTGTGCACACCTCATACGTGTGAATCATTATATGGAAGGAAGTATCATAGTCCAACTTGTTATAAAGACACTTGTAGATCTCTAGTGTTAAGATTTGATTACATCGAACAGAGGACCAAACAAGTCAAATTGATGCAAAAAAAAGATAAAAGGCTGCTAAATTACGAGGAAAAGATTTTGAGGACAAAACTTGTAGTTACGTTGAGTTCATTGTTAATGATACAGCGGCCCATTAACTGAGTCACTTAGCTGTTACAAAATAAATTAAAGAAGCATCCAAATATAGTATACAAATGGGTTTGACTTAGTGGCACTTGTGATCTCATGTCACTGGCTAACATGAGGTGTGGGGTTCAATACCTCCTAATTCTACGGTGAGACCGTCTCATCGTATGAGACCAATTGATGAGTCAGTTAGATCTCATCGTATGAGACCGTCTCACTGTAGAATTTGTTTTATTTGGTTTTATTCTTTTCTATTATTTCTATTTTTATAAACCATCACTCTGTCTCCCACATTTACTTCTTCAATTTATCTCTACCTACGATTATGAAGCTCATTGAATTAATAATTCGTGTCATATCATAAAAATTAATTCCTACGTATTATCGAACACACCAATTCGTACGGCGGAGTTCTAGGATACTCGATAAGTACCGCAAAGCACCCTAATAAACAATTTTAAATTATTTTTCTAATTTTAAAAATAATATAGTACTTTATTTCCAAAAAAAACAAAGAGATTCTCTCTCCTCTCTTAATTGCACAGCCGCACAGACTACCGCCTTACCTCCGTCCTCCAGTCATGTCGGACCCCCGCCGGACGTAGCCCACTATAGCCGGAATTCAGCCGGACATAACCTACCTATGGCCGGAGTAAAGCCCGTCAATCGCCGCCGGAGTCGTTCATGGGTATTGGACTGCAGCCCACGCATCTCCCGCCGGAGTAGTCGATCCCGGACTCCAGCCCATCACCGGGGTCGTCCATGCCGGCTTGGCGGAAGCCAAACGACATCTTTCTCCGACGACCTTCTCAGGTTATATTTCCTCTCTCCGACGACCTTTCAGGCGCATCGATAACTCCACAAAAATCTCCGGCAGCCACCACGTTATTGATCCACAAATACCTTTTTTTATTGAAAGAGATCCATAAATTTAATTTACCATAAATTAATTTCTAATAAATGTAAATGTAATATAATTAATTAAAATTAATGAACGGTGTAGATTATCTTCTAACTTGATGAACGATGAATATGAAATCTGTTACGGTACTTTGCGCTACTTGTCAAGGACCTTAGAATTGCTCGTACGTATTATTGTTAGTATATTATATACTCGTGTACTTTGCTAGAGTTCATGTGTATATGTACTTGAAAGTTAAGGCATTGGACTGAATGGAGGTATGACGTACCCCGAGTAGAAGGATGTTGTTCCTAACAATTCTAACTTGAAAAAAACCGAGCTAGAATAAGATTTGAGATATGAGTTCCATTTTTTTTAAAAACGACGACATGGGATACTATCTTTCTAGTTTCGCCCTAGGGCCTCAAAAATGTGGGCCCTGGGGGCTATCCAGCTGCCGACCTACATCCAACACCACATCAACTCCATTGGCACGACCACGGCCTCCTCCATTGGTCGACGACCACCTTTTCCACGAACACGGCCACCTTTTTTTTTTAAGTGTTATTAATTTTCCTTAATCAATGCCACATCATCACTTAACGGAATAACATAAAGGTGGTCGAGAAAGAACACCATGTGCCAAACTTTGCAAAGTCGAGGGAAGTAAATAAATTGTATTAGTTTAAAAAGATGGAACACCACAAACAATATTAAATAATAACTCATTGCCACCACATAAATTTTTCATATATAATTAATTGATGACTCGGATTTAGTATATAAGCATCATTCTTAATTTAGCCTCTATAAAACTGTAATCTTTCGACCACATTATAATTTGCCCGATGAATTTGACGAACTTGAACTTTACCGGCCCGAACTAGCTCGAAAATCTATTACGCACATGATACCGTCGAGCTAGTTCGGGATATGGTGGGAAACTGGGAAATGACGAATACAATAACCCTGTCCTGGGTCAGTGTAGACACTGTAGTGTGTACTGTGTTCTGTATAGTGTATTTGTCTCACCGGCAAAGTAGTCCTAGATGCTCGTTGGGTTTTGAACCCTCTTTGATCTTTTTTTTCTTTAATTTCTTTTTCTTTTCTCTCACCTCTTTTTACTTTATTTTGTTTTTCATCCAGCCCCGTGAAAGAGCGTGTTATTGAGTTGTCCCTTTGCCCACTTTTGACTTTTCTGGCCGATCACTAACCCCCTTTTTTAACCACACACTGAGATAAAAGGAGAAGGCAAAATCATCTCAAAAAAAAAAAAAAAAGAAACAACAAATTGCGTGTTTAAGACAAATCGATTAGTTTTTGATTTCCTTTGATTTCCCAATAGGCCAAAGGCAGAGAGCACTCAATTAGGATATTAATCATTGCTCATTCTGCTTTGCTTGATCCCATTTTTCTCTCACGGGGATTTGGGCAATCAATCAACAACCTCTTTCCGTGTGGACATAATTTGCATTTTTGCTGCAATCTTTGATTTCTCTCGGTCTAAAGTTGCCCACTTTTAATTATGTATACAATACCTACTTTGTATGATTTTTACTTGTTTTTAACTTGTTCTAATCTGTCACAAGAGTAACATACTCAAGTTATTATGTGTAAGGGCTAAAGCCGGTTGACAACCCGTATAGTCGTATCGGGCTATAGCCGATTCACCACCATGTACCACCACAACCACTACTCTGCCGGCTTTGCTGTAAAGGGACACTGGTTCCTCACCAGTCACCACCATGTATGTTATGTAGGCGGATGGTGGTGTTCATGGTGGTGCTGTGGTCATTGGTGGGTCATGCTCGTCACAATGAGAGATGGTAAAACAGAGATATAGTGACCCTAGTGTACATGAACTAAAGTACTTGGATAATTGGATATGGTCAAGTTAAGCCAACTTTTCTCACTTCAATACTCCGGACATTATTTCTCACTCGGAACTTAAATTAGAAACTCAAGCAAGATCAAGATTAGAGAAAGCAGGATGGTAACAGTGAAAACGAAAGTACAAACCAAATCAAAATCAGTTTTCCTGATCTCCTGGTCTGTCATGATCAGAAACAGCTGCAGTACTGTCAAATAGAGATGGTAGAAAAGCTTAAACGGCTCAATCATCATATTCATTCAAAAAGATTTCATACATCATGATGCCGCATCAGCACTTGCTTACCTAAGAGGATCTATAACCAGATCAACCATGAAGATGCCCCAAAGGAGGCAAATAACTACGGATCACTGCTACGGATATTCTGCAGCATGCTAAAGCAGTGCACTCTTAACTACTCCGCACTAAATATACATCTATTTTCTACCATCTCTTGAGAAAAATGCCACAAACTAGCTCCTGAAAAATCCCAGTACACTGACGGCTAGCAGATTGCTGTACTGCCTTCACATTCTCCTAATAATAACAGAATCATGAGTGAAATACTGAGTACTGACATTCACTCAATCAGGCAGGTAAACCTCCGCCAAATTTAAAAAAAGAAAAAAGAAATAAAGGGAGGTAGCTGACAATTGATAACCTGAATAAACTAACCGACACAGTTACAAACACGGTGTAACCACACTGCCGTGCTTGGATTACTGAGTCCTAATTGTTTAAGTATATGGGCAACCGGCAAGTTGCTTACCTACAATATTTTTCTCCAAACAGATCATAAACAAATCAAAATGAACATCAAGGACACAAAAAAGGGAAATATAGCAAGATGTAGGCATAGTGCTTAGCACATCTAGTAGAAGTATAAATAATGCACAATACTAGGACCATGTCATATAGAGACAGTGCAATCTGTAACACACAGCCATCAGAAATTCTACTGGAACAGCAATTATTTCAATAGATAAGACAGGAAAAAGAAAAGACACAGTATTCCTCTACAGAATGTTTTATTTGTCAAGATTAGCACCTTTACTATGCATTTCTTAACCTTCCAACTATGATTAAGCAGGAAAAAGTTAACAAAAACAAAGGGCATAAACAGCACTAGTTAGACTAATAATGGAAACAAATCAGACATGCATAGTTATTTTAAGTCATTGTAAGATCAGGGGAGGATATTGCTGAACTTGAAAAACTCAATTCAGGGTGCATTTATAAAGATATACTACCATACAGACAACAGGACTTGTTTTCTTTGATACACTAATTGCAGATTTTAATTGTAAATCGAAAGAAACACCTGATGATTCAATATAACCGCAGCATATTCCTTGCAAAAGAATGTGAGTAAGCTGGCTTAGCTTTCCCTGAGCTGCCTCTCCGGCTGCCTTTCATAGGCGTCAAGTAAAACCGCAACATCCC
>JBBYHQ010000015.1:2028078-2041151 GCA_038382645.1 Spergularia azorica
AGACTTGAAGTGACGTGGGAGACAAATATGCAAGATTAATTTGAGTTTGACAAATAAGCTTTGACGTGGAATTTTTTTCCTTCTACATACTTGATAGCTTGCCACATCATCCTGAAATATTATATAGATTATATAGATAGATATAGATATAGATATAGATTGTAACATAAGATGTTAAGGGGTATAATTAGTAAGGGTAAAATGGTAATTCGAATTACCACTAGTATATATACAAGAGTTTGATGGTCAAACAAAAAAAAGACATCGTTTTACACATATACATATTGTTTTTAGAGAGAGAAAAAGAGAATTATTCCATTTCTTCTCTCTAAAATCAGCTAACTTCCAAGACCATCTAGATCAAGTTTTTTTTCATTGCATGACAATGAAAACTTGATCAAAACACTTCTCTTAACCTAGAATAACATTAGCTAAAGTGTTAGCTAATTTTATTTCGGTTTTAAGGTTTAATTCACCTATTTATACTAGCTTATTTGGGTGGATTTTGGAGAACTTCTTTGGTGGATCAAGGGAGGAGGTTTCCTAACTTGGAAACTCAAGTTTAAAGAGGAGCACTGCATCTCCATTTTTATAGCAGCTCAAGAACCTTCTTTGAACGTGTGGTCAAATTTCCTCGTTATTAAGGTATAAAAACTTGTTTTATACACTTATTTTTGCTTTAATCTTACATGCAACTAAAGATCCTTAGTCAAACTTAATTCAGAGTAATTAAGTACTAATTAGAGGAGTCTAATTAAAGGCTAAGTAACTTTCAGTTAGGTATACCCTCAGACATGGTGCTTGAAAGTGAACCTTCCTCTCACTTAGATATCCACAATTTCGAGTATGTTCAGCATACAATGCGCGATATGGAATGTGATTTGGTGGATTGTAAGAGTTCTTCTGTTGGTGTAATACCTCCGCCCACATGTGATGCAGAGATGTTGACTACTAAAAGAAAGCATCAGGTTGAGACAATGCAATCGCTCATTCATGAGTGTGGTATCCAAAATGCCAAAAAACCCAGGATGGCGCAAGGACCATGACACAAGCAGCTGCATTACCTCATCATGTGAAATAAAAGACACAGCGGACATGGAATGCACATCACATTATGCAGAGCCTAAATACCAGTTTTCTAACAGTCGCCGACGTGGGTTTACCTTACGTCTTTCTACAAATGCTTATGAGCAGCTTGTTCAAGGAAAAGAACTCTTGTACTTTCAGTCAAGCAGCATGTCTACTCTTCGAGTTCGTGTGAAGCTTGAGTCGCCGGTTCAGGCTAATGGTTGTGAACAATGGCCTATGGATATGGCCAACTCTCCACAACCAGATTGCGCATCCTGCACAAGTAGTATAACCTCTTATACAGCTTCGCAAGAGGTGGACCAATCTTGGGTCCATACGACATCAGCACGTACAATTTCATGTGGATAGTCCGGGGATTAAAGAGGGGACTACTCAGGATGGGTGTATAGAGAAAACTTCAAAAACTGATTTATATTGTGGGTTCAAGGGACGCAAAACACACAGGACTAATTCACGTGTTTCCTCTACCTCTTGTTTATCTTGCAGGTCCGCTGTTAGAACTAAGAGGCGACCTTTTCGAACTTTCGCAATCGACTTGATGTTGAGAAAAATAGTTGGTACCAAATGTCGAGCCTGGTCAAAACCTATGATGTTGACTTTCCTTAATAATTTGGTTTTAGAAAATCATATCACATGCCATTTAGGTAGGCTTAGCCATACTCCGATCTGCTTTTGAATCAGATTGAAGTGTTTTAATTTGTATCTGTGCATGTACTTGTAGTTTGTTCTCAGTTCCTTCCTTATATCAGGTATGTACTTGTTCCGTTGTAGGTTTGTACTACTTCCTTCTATTAATAAAATAACTATTTCATTGAAGGGAAGCCTTGGCGCACTGATAAAGGTGTTGCCGTGTGATTGGTAGGTCACGGGTTCAAGTCGTGGGAGCAGCCTCTTGTCAAATAAATTGACAAGGGAAGGTTTGCCCTCATTACACCCTTGTGGTGGGACCCTTCCCCGAACCCTCGCTTAGCGGGGACGCCAATGTGCACCGGGCTGCCCTTTTATTGTTGTCAAAAACACACAAAAAAAAAAAATCAAAATTTATCAATCGGATCATTCGGGTCGAATAATAGTGCCCGTGTCGTGCCAGTTTGCCCGATCTACCCGACGCTGAAAGTCCATGAGGGTTTCATGAGCCCAACTCATTATCCATCTCCCCTCTTATTAGAAAGTGACTGAGAGAGGAGAGAGAGAGGGTAGAGAGACTAGGGAGCCACTCTTGACGAAACAAATCCAAATCTGTGCCCCCATTTTCACAGGGAAATTTTCCAGAGAAAGAGAGAAAATGAGCGGAGTAGGGAAGAAGATTGCTGATGCGGCCTTCAAGTTCAAGGCGGGGCCCAAAATCGAATGGGAAGCCATGGCCAAGATGCTTCACTCCGATGAGGCTCGTAAGGAGTTCTTCAATCTTCGTCGCGCTTTCGATGATGTCAACAACCAACTCCAGACCAAGTTCAGTCAGGTCTTTTTTTTTTCTCTCTCTTATCAAGGGTTTCATTTCTTCCTTCTTGTACTTTACGTTTCCTAATCGGATCTATCTACATATCGCTCGTTTAGGGTTTCAATTGATTCTCATCTTTTTGTGCTCATTTGTTAATGAGTGATGATTTTATCTGAAATGGGATTTCGATTCGATGTTTCGTTTTTCGGGATTATTAGAAAATGTGTTGGGCGTTTCGGTTTTGGTTTGTCTCGTCTCGTCCCGACTTTGATTTCCCCTTTTTTAAATCAAAATTGGTTTTGTTGTTTGTTTGATTGATGAGTAGGATGCTGTGTTTATCATGTTTGATTGAGGAATGCTGGCACCATTTTTACAGAAAGAAGTCTTCATTCATTTACGTTATGTACGGAGCCATAGTTTTAGTATTGTAGAAATTCGACATTAGTGTTCTGCGGGTTGTGTCCACTGATGGGGAGTAAATGTCCTAGGGCAGCTTTTTTCACTCTCGTTACATTCAAACAATGATTGGTCACATTTCAGTGGATACTAAATGGCACACAATCGATATTGGTTTTTGGTTTTGTTGGTGCCATTCTGGACGCATTTTTCATCATGGGTCATTTGTAAGGAGCCTCTATGTTTTCAACACATGAGTAAGGTTTCGTACATTCGACCACCCTTATCTGGTCATAGGCGGAAGCCCTTTGAGGCATTGGGACACTGGATAGATGTTGTATCTGTATAATTCTGAGTTATATTCTCAGTTAATTTTTCATTTAGTTTCCTTAGGAAAGGGATTAACTTTTATATTTTCTGGAAAGTCCCCTAACTTTGTTTATCAATTCTTTCAGTCAAGTTCGCTCTGCTGAAATATCGAATTTGTTTAGTAATCTTCACTAAAATTGCTTTACGCTAAATGTTGATGACATCTTGAACAATGTACACGTTTGATAATTATTCGTAACAACCGGTCAAATAACATGAAACATAAAATGTCAAGAACGTTGTATCCATGTGGGTTACTTTTAGCATCTCAGTAGTTATGTGCACTCGAAGAGTTTGAGTTCTATGACGGTATTGGAAGTGTTTTGAAGTCTGAAGCGACCCATTTTGGTTTTTGTTAGGAGATCTAGTGCCCTTCAAGAATTCGATTGGTAATTTTGTTAATAACTTTCGTTGATTTGTAATAGTAGATCCAAAGGGGAGACAAAGTACAAAGCAAAGAGCGGGTTGACTGTTGAGGTAGTTATTGTTGTTTGGGGAGAGGAAGGTGATAGGTAGCTATCCCCCCCCCCCCAAGGTTTTGCACTAACCTCCTAACAGGAGTGATATTCCTTTACCACCTCTTCCTCCTCTCTCCACCATCACCTCCTCCTCTTTGACTTTTACTCAGAATAGGAATTACATTACCTTCAAGCCAAGCCCAAGCCCAAATGGGAGTAATAGTTCCCTGATCACCCCTTTTTCTCCTAATTCCACCTCCAGAACAATCGCTCTCAACCTTGCATTTGTTTGGACATCTATTGCTTGATACATAGACTTCCGTCCTAGCAAGCTTTCAAGGTGACCCTTTCTTGAACTTAAATGTATGATTAGAGATTTTTCATTCGGTTGTTTTGAAACTTGCTGAGGATGATGAAAATTATATCTCGTGTTTCTGTTATGCTGTTTGTGGTGTATATGATTGCACTTAGTTCAGTTGAACACCTGTAAGTTGGTCCAAGTCAATGTTGTCTGCTTTTCATTGAATTGACCATCTAATGAATTTTTCGGTTTCCCTCACTATACTGGGCTTGTGCAGGAACCTGAGCCTATTGATTGGGAATATTACAGAAAGGGAATTGGCCCCAAGTTGGTTGACATGTACAAGGAAGCTTATGACAGTATGTTCCGGCATTTCTTTGCATTAATTCTTGAGGGGTTATTTCAGAAAACAACTTAGTAATATTTCAGTTTTGCAAAGAACCACTTCATAGTTTTTTTATTTGTGTTTTTATAATGTTAGGGGAAGAACCACCTAATAGGCTACTACTGAAGTTTGGTCATATTATACACACCGTAAACACCATTCATGTTGAAACGTGATCTAGTTTAGCATGTGACTCCTTTTATCTAATACTCTCAGTCACTCCTCGAAAACTAATTCACTCTTTTCCAGAATAGTGGTTGGCTAATAACAAACTTAATTAGGTAGTTCTTCCTAAGTGTTTATTTGATTGCACTTTACATATTTGAACCTTAACAGGGTGTTTTTAACGTTTTATTTATATTTTAATTTGGATGAATAAGCACATGTAATGTGTATTACTTAGAAGGTTTTACGTTGTGAATTAGTTGCTATTATCCGTAAAGAACTAAATGATTTATCCAGACCCAGGGTATGAAGTTCCTGTGTTTCTATTAATTTGGTGACATATATATGCGTAGCTAATTTTATGCTAAAGTGCAGTCAAGTGTAGAAGGTGAGGCATTAAATTAGGTCATCAGAATACTTTGTCTATGTTTTAAATTATAGAATCATCGAGTTATTTGAATATAAGTCTTTGCACTAATCTAGGGGGTACTATGCTACTGGTAACTTTAAAGCGATTTCTTTTCACTTGTGAACGCTAACAAATTTTTGTACAGTTGAATGTGGAATCTTGATAAAAAAAATGGTCATGAGTATTGCAGTATATTGTGTTGAACAGGCCAGCCTTCATAAAGATTACTCTTTGCATTTTATCGTTTTGCTTCCTTGGTTGATAGACTACCTGTTGGAAGCTAGGTTGGTGAATTACACGTTAATGAGAAAATGCTCTTTAGTCTATAGTCGGAGGCTAGTTTGAGTGTTCTCTTGTTGTCTGAGGAACAATAAGAAATGAAGAGGAGAAAAGGGTATATATTAACTACATTTCTGAAGTGTACCCATATTGAAGATCGGTGGCTTGTAATGGGTTGCAAATTTGTATTCAAACATTTTATGAATACCAATATTGCAGTGAAGTAGCTTCTCCTTTCTCTAACTTTTTTCTGACATCACAGGACTTTGCTTTATTCCCCCTTACCTTTTAAATGATAAAGGCATAAAGCTTTGACAGACTGACTTTTGTTCACTTGAGGCTTATCATTAGTCCATTTGAATTAATCCAACTGGGACACCTGTAATGTAAAGCATTCTGTATACTGTCAAGAGTGGCATGGGAACCCTTTAAGCACGTAAACTGTCCCCTTGGCCTCCTTAGTTACTTATTTGATTACTTAGTATGACTGGGATGCCAAATTTTTGCTTGGAGATGCCATAGAGTTCAAAGATAAGAAAGATATAAAGACAAAGGTCAAGGTGTAGGAAGTTTTGGTAAGTTCCAACAAGATAATAAATGAAATATAACAATAATAAAAAGGAAAAAAAATATTAATACTACCTACCATTTTCTCTCTCCTCCCTTCCCCATCACCACTCCACCCCAAGCTCCACCACACGTCCACACGTCCACCTCACCCCGGTATTCGAGGAACCGCCGGCTTCGCCGCCAGAATAGGAAGACACCATAATTAGGAACTACTATTGTAAAGTGTCCGGAAAAAGGGTTTAGGGTCCAACTCCGGAAAGTTGGGACCCTAAACCCTTTTTCCAGTTGACTTTGCGGTGAGGAAGTGAGTGGCGGTGTTGGGTTGTGGTTGGATGGGGAGGGGGGATGAGAGAGAAAATTGTATAGTTGAATTTATGTATTTATTTTTTATAACCTTTATATTTATTATTTTATGGAAACTTTATTTTATTTTATTTCATTGGCCTAGGCTGAGTAAAGTTTTAGCATGAAAATAGGTCTTTGTCAAGTGATATACTGTAGATCTTTCGTGAGAGTTAGGAAGGTCGTAGTTCAAGAGCCTACTGTTCTTCATGTCTGAGTTTTGCACCTTGTTACTGACTTGAAGTGGTCCCTTGAACCCTGATTCATCATTGATATGAACTTTGTTTTCTAGTTCCTTTTGTTTCTTTCACTACTAATGCTTCCTTGTAGGTAATGTAGTATGATAAGAAACTTCTATTTCATTACAGGCATTGAGATCCCAAAGTACGTGGACAAAGTCACTCCTGAGTACATGCCAAAAATTGAGGCCTTGGTGAGTATTTATGAGTCTAGATACTTGTAGTAGTATATGTTCCAACAGTACCCCATTTGGTGTCCTTTATCCAATTTATTCTTATTTTCCTTGTTGGAACATTATAGTTTTTCGATCTGTCACTCTGCCTCCAGTTCGTTTTACGCAGTTCCACCTTTCACCTCAAACTTGGGAAAATTTTGAGAACTTTCTTCATTTTAATCTGATCTTATGCTAAATGCTACTCTCATCAGTATTAATGGATGAAAGTATCTTACTCTGACTTCTGGACAAAATTATCCTCCTAGTTCTTTCTAAGCCTTACCCATATTTCTCGAAGTGTCTTCAAGCCATGCAAATTTGTAATATTGTATTTTTTTGGACTGTCCCCATAAACAGTGTCTGTTGGACTCTGGATGATACATGTGAGTGATGAGGGCCTAATACAGCTTTGATCCAGATTTCGTTTCCTCCTCGAATTTTATCTAGTGGATTTGTTTGCTTAGGATCCTGCTGATTCACTGTGTTTTTTTTCTGTATTGTAGTTGGTGGAACTGAAAGAAGCCGAACAAAAATCTTTGAAAGAGTCTGAAAGATTAGAGAAAGAAATTGCAGACGTGCAGGAGTTGAAGGTAATGTGGATGATTTTTTTTTTTGTTTAAAGGAGTAATCTTGTTTGTAGCGTCCTGACATTATTGATCTCATAAGCTAATGGCTTTTGCGTAGTTTGACTTTGATTTTCTTGTTGTCTAACTGTTACTGCATGCATTCATTTCAGGCAAAGCTGAGCACAATGACTGCTGATGAGTATTTTGAGAAGCATCCAGAGCTGAGGAAGAAGTTCGATGATGAAATCCGTAATGATTACTGGGGTTATTAGTCTTCTTAAATGCTGATACTCAATCATCTTCTCAGGTTGAAGTTGTCGTGACTTGTGTGTGATCGGTAACTGGCTGAATAAGAACCAATCTTTGGTTTTTGTAATTTTATTCTTCCATTTGAAGCTCTCTGCATGCTTCTATATGACTGGGAGTTGAGAGGGACGCCTCTATAAGAAAAAAGGCAGGCCAACACTTCTGTATGGGTTAAATACCAATTTGGAAATCATTTTTGTTGTTATACTCTGGAATTTAATCTGCCTTCTTCAAATGTCTGGTCTTTGATTTCCGGTTTTTAACTGAGTATTCTTGTACTTGAAGAAGCATTGCTTTGCCCTTTTTAAAAGTTACCCTTCATTTTGGGACATTCTGTTTCTAAACTTAGTCATGAATCATGATGTGGGAGGGAGAATCAGGTTTGAAGAAGGCGTGTTCTCCTCACTCCAAATATAACATCATGTCTTGCAATTAGATTAAGAAACTGAAATGTTAACAATTTCTGAAAAAAGAAGCACTAAGTATGGAGATGTTATTTGATTTGAGATGTCGCATTTCGTTTGGATTTGACTAAAATAGCTATTCGTATGTTAGTTTATTTGAACTTTGAAGCTTGGTTGTTGTAGGATTCCCTAATTCAGGTGAAGAAGCAAATCACAGACCTAACATAGCACTTTGTGAAATAGAGACGCTGGGTTGATGGGGCCAAATGTAGCTGTTAGATAGCCACTTAAAATAGAAGTCGTTGCTTAATTCTTCATTGGTGACGAAGAAAGCAAAAGACCGAAGAGGTTAAAAGGGGAGGGCAGGTACTTGGATTCTTTGTTGAAACGGTAAGTAACTTCAAAAGCGCAACGAACAACAACGGTAAAAGGTCCCCTCTATTCAGTGGAAACCTTACGCTTAACGGCCGAATGCGACCTGCTATCCAATATGTTGGTCAAGCTTTCTGCACCAACGTGTCTTCATTAAGTAAATGATCTTTTTCTTTCTATAATGAGATTAATTTCAAAAGGTTTCAGAGTCGCAATGAGCCGTAAGTGTAAGCTGATCATCGACTATTGTACACAGTTATCCTCGATTAATATTCTACACAATCATCCTCGATTAATTAATGACAATAAAGTAGAGATTACCTTAAATTGAACTTGTTATCAGTTAAAGACAAAAGAAAATTGACCTTCAACCAATGTCGCAAAACGCTCTAGTTGATATTTTCCATACATACACGTATGACTAACAAGTACGAGTAATAACATGCTACTCGTATTTTCATTAAGTGACAATTTAATATAAAATTGAATGCACAATTCAACGTAAGCAATGGATAATCATGCTTAGACTTACACTTACATGTGCACTATTTTACACTTACATTGTGAGGCAGAACAATGCTCATCATAGCCCAATTATCTTAGTTCTAAGTAGTATTATAAGTATTGATGTTTGGTATTCACCAAACTTAAAACCCCCGTTGTTGTCTTTTGTTTTTTCCATTTTCTCAATTTCCTTTACTTTCACTCTGTTTCCTCCTACTAAATAACACAAACTTTTTAAACCTTCATATACTCCAATAACATTTCCAACCTTCATTACCCTTCAAGTTAGTTTTACTCCACAATGTCAGTTGCAGCTGAGCTTCAGCCTTCCACCAAACTGGTCCACGACGACCGAAAAATTCTCGGACCAGGTGGTAACCGAACAGCTCGAACTCCAAACCCGTGTCAAAAGCCAAAGCACAACCAGAACCCACAACAACAGCCCCTGAGGAGCTCGGTAAAGAAATTGCCTAACTTGCTGATCCGGAAAAAGGGTTCGGTTCATAGCTCATGCTCTTCCGGCTCCTCGTCTTCTACTTCTTCCACTTCTAAAACAACACCATCTGAGGAGAGGCGGGAGAAGGCTGTCGTAAAGAGAGCCGTCAAAAATCCTAGGGCGGTTCGTTCAACCAAGCGTGCTGGCCGGTGTGATTGGATAACGACTCATTCTGGTGAGTTTCTTCTTTTCTTTTAAGTTTAATAATCTGACGTTAGAATGTTGGAGCCATGAAACCACTGTAATGAAATGTAAAAACTAGCAAAAAGAGGGGGCATTCCGAGAATCGAACTCGGGACCTCTCGCACCCAAAGCGAGAATCATACCACTAGACCAAATGCCCGCATTTGATACTTTTTGTTTCATCGTTCAAAATTAAACTTAGCGTCTTTTTTTTTGGGTTGTGAATTGAGGTGGTGTTATTGGATGTTGTATATTTTTGTTCTGTTAGCTATGAACAGGCGGGAATGAGGGATTGAGGGCAGTACACTAGTACAAAAGATAGAAAAGTAGAGATGGGTATCAGGGTATACCGTTTATATCAACTGTAGGAGACGAGTTTGACATGATATGATATTCAAAGTCTGAAATATGAAAAAGAAACTTTGGATGGAAAACATAAGAAACTGGTTATGAAAAAAAAAAAGGTCTTGTATGATAACACAAGAGACCGATTCCATACATAACCGCTATCTTATATGTTCCTTTTCGAAAACAGAAGAAATAGAGGAAGATAAGCAACCGGTTGTTGAGAAAACCGGTCTCTTAGAGTGTTGTTAATAGTTACCGGCAGTGGCGGATCTAGAAAAAATATTTCCCGGTGTCCTAATATATTTTTTCGGTGTCCCTTAATCTGATCTATTTAAGGGTACTTTTCACAAAATTTAGCCTAAAAATTTGCGTTTCCAAAATTTTTTCCGGTGTCCACGGAACCCATACCCTAAGGCATAGATCCGCCACTGGTTACCGGGTTAAAAGATAGGGATATTATATATGGTACCCCTGAACTTCCTGCTTTTATCTAGTATACCCCCGAACTTTCCGCATTGCCCAATCTACCCCTGAACTTTGCGCCTACCCTAATTGCACCCATTTTTTTTTTTTTACACTAATACCACACCAACCCAACTAACGCCATCAATCACTCTCCGTTAACAATAAAAATTGAAAACCTCTAACCCCCAACCCACCCCTTCCCATTTTCTCTCTCTTCACCCAACTTCACTTTCAAGATCTTCAACATTAAAGGAAGAAGCGGTATGTTCATCATCATCTCTTTGTATCAATCCTATCTCCTCACCCAACTCTCCCACCACCATTTCGAAATTTTAAAAACTCTTTATGAAAAACTTCACTAACAATATTAAGGAACAAGAACTTACCACAGATTACATAGGGGCATGAAGTTGAAAATGATTCGGATGAAAAAAGAAGATATTACTAACGTTGACAGTAAAGTTGTTTGATCTATCTCTCCTTGTGATAATTGACCATGTATGTTTACCTCATTTCCTTCTAATAATTATATTATCCTAACTATATCATATAATAAGTTTCATCCATTGTTCTTCTATGATTCATTCCATTGTTATCATCACAATGGTAGCCACAGTGTATGGATGAGGAGGAAGAGAGAGAGAGAGAGAGGGGGGGGAGGGGGAAAGAAAGTTTGTAATGGTAGTGGAAGTGAGCGAGGAGAGAGGAAATCAAAGGGAGTGGGTTTGGGGGCTTTTGGCGAGGAGAGAGAAAGAATGGGGAGAGGATTAACGGTGTTAGAGTGTAATTATTGAAACAACTAAAAATTGGGTGCAATTAGAGTAAGCGCAAAGTTCAGGGGTAGATTGGGCAATGCGGAAAGTTCGGGGGTACACTGGATAAAAGCGGGAAGTTTAGGGGTACCATAGATAATATCCCTAAAAGATATTACTAAGTTTGTCTCTACTATTTTTTATTTACATTTATATTTCTCTCTCGATCTCTTACCCCGCCCTTTTCTCTCATAACCTACCTCATCGTGTCACAACTACAGACTAGGTACTCAAATCTGGTAGTTAGTACCACCCAAATTTCACTGTTTTCACACATCTTTTCATACTTTTCTGATTTTTATATTCTCCACCCTACTAATGCTTATACCATGCACCCGGGAGCACAAAAAACATGGTTGTCATTTTCACAATAGAGACTTAGGAACTACATTTAAAATGATTTTTCATTTCTAAAATCATTTTAAGTGTGGTCCATACTACTCTATTGTGAGAAGGACCATCATACTCCTTGTGCTCCTGAGAGTATGATATAATTTGCGGTGTATTATATACACCTATGTTTAATAATAAAAAAATTATATAAAAAAACCTCTAAACTTGAATATCAGCCGAGATACTATCTGAGCCCCCACACCTTTAGCTATTATTATTATTATTATTATTATTATTATTATTATTATTATTATTATTATTATTACTACTATATATAAGGGCCTGTTCCGGTAGGAAATTATATATGGTAGGAAGGTAAGAAGTACTTATATAGTACTATCAGTATCTGAGATTGAAACTTACAAAACCAATAACACATCTAAACAAAAGGCATTATTCTTAAAAAATGTGTTTTTAATTCAACAAAACTCACTTACATTATTATAAAAGGCAATGTTAATTACAAAATATTTATTGTTATAAAATGCACTTCTACTTTAACAAAATGCACTTATTATCAGAAAATGCATTTCTAATTTAACAAAATGCCCTTTTATTATTCTTATAAAATGCACTTTTAATTTAACAAAATGCACTTATTTTTATAAAATGCATTTCTAATTTAACAAAATGCACTTTGTCGTTATAGTTTTATAAAATGCATTTCTAATCAAACAAAATGCACTTGGTCTTATAAATTCACTTTTAAATTAACAAAATGCACTTATTTTTATAAAAATGCACTTCTAATTTAACAAAATGCACTTTGTCGTTATAGTTTTATAAAACGCATTTCTAATCAAACAAAATGCACTTGGTCTTATAAAATGCACTTTTAATTTAAAAAATGCACTTATTTTTATAAAATACATTTCGAATTTAACAAAATGCATTTGGTCGTTTATTTTTAACAAAATGCATTTATAATATAACAAATGCACATCTAATTTAACAAAATGCACTTGATCGTTTTATTCTTTTAAAATTCACTTATTCTTATAAAATGCACTTCAAATTTAATAAAATGCACGTTGTTGTTTTAGTTTTCTAAAATGCACTTCTAATTACACAAAATGCACATTGTCGTTATATTCTTATAAAATACACGTATTTTTATAAAATGCACTTCAATTTAACAAAATGCACTTCAATTTAACAAGATGCACTTATTCTTATAAAATGCATTTCAATTTAACAAAATACACTTCCATTTTAACGAAATGCATTTATTCTTATAAAATGCACTTCTAATTTACAAAATGCACTTTGTCGTTTTAGTTTTATAAAATGCGCTTCCAATTTAACAAAATGCACTTTTTCGTTTTTTTCTCCTAATTTAACAAAATGCACTTCAAATTAAACAAAATGCACTTTGTCAATTTATTTTTATAAAATACACTTATTTTAATAAAAATGCACTACAATTGTAGATTCCATGGATGGTCTCTATCGCGGCAGACGCGCGAGTCGTGCGATGATTGCACTAGGTTAGGAGTCGCCACCAAACAATTGTGGGGTGTTTGGAAACCATGCAATGCGATCTTGTTCCTTGTTACCGAGGGACTA
>JBBYHQ010000015.1:2042548-2058202 GCA_038382645.1 Spergularia azorica
GTGTTGTGTGTTGTGTTTAGGGGTGTCCTAGAGTGTAAGGCCCTAGGGTTTTTGTGTATGTGTTGTGCTAGGGTTTTTTGGGGTAGAGTTGCTAGGGTTTTGTGGTGGAGAAATGGAGAGAGAGGAGCAGAGATTCGGGGTGGAAAATGGTGTGTGAAATGGGGTGGAAATGGGAGGTATTTATAATGGTGAAGAAGGAGGGTGGACGGCTGCTTAGGGTTTGGTGCGCATGGCGCACGGGAGGCCGCGCAAGGCGCATGTATTGTCGCGCATGGCACACGCGCGGGTGCGCCATGGCCTCTGTGCGCACGCAAAGGTGCGCCTAGACCCCTTGACGCACCATACAAAGTTGCATTTCTGGCCTTTTATGACATGGGTATTGTACATGTGAATTTGGGTGGGCAAATGACGTACAAAAACATGTTTTGTTAATGATTGTTGGCGGTTTAGGCACGCGGGTCAATCCTGAGTTAGGTCAGGTGTAAAAAGGGAGGAAAATGGTTGTTTTTGGCCTTGTTTTGGGTGCAGACGCATTTGCTAACGGATTCACGACAACGATGGTTCATTTAGTAGAGCAAGTAGACGCAGTTCACAGTATAGTGTCCTTTTATCATCGGGCATTTGGGTAGGGCCAAATGCAGGTGTCTACAACAATTTAACAAAATGCACTTCCATTTTACTAAAATGCACTTATTCTTATCAAATGCACTTCAATCTAACAAAATGCATTTAAGACGACTTTTAAAATATAATGCACTTAAAATTATAGTAAAATGCATTTGAGATGATATTTAGATTTTGATAATAAACTGCATTTAATCTGAACCATCAGATTACTTAAATCTAAAGGCCCAAATTCAACCTAGAAAAAAAAAAAGGAAAAAACACATTAAAGCAACTTATTTTCTCTCTCCTCCTCCCCTCCCCTCCCCCTCCCCAAACCCGACCACCACGAGTTCACCAAACAGCCCCAACTGCCACCTAACACCACCGAAACAACACCGGACCTATCAGACTCACCTCCCTCGTCCAGCGATCTCACGCCCACCACGCGCGACACCATTTCCACCTCTCCTCGCCTTTCACGCCCCTCTCATTTCCCCTCACTCACTCAATTAATTTTGATCAACGGAGGAGAAAATGAGAGGCGGCTTAGGGAATAGCCGCGGTTGCGTGAGAGGAGGCCGGAAAATGTAAAGGTAGACGGCAGCGAACACAGGCGGCCGGTAGATTTGGAAATAACAATGCCGAAGAGAGGGAGGGAGAAAGCGTCGTGTGCGGCGGAGCAAAGAAGAACAAAGGATGGTAGTGACCAACGAAGACTCGTCGTCGATGGTGTAGTCGGCTGGTGTCGTCGGAGCCGAAGAACCACCGCGCCTGGAAAAAAGATAGCGAAAAAATTGAGAGAGAAGGCGTCGTGCGCGGGTTTACGATGCTCGACGGAGGCCGAGGATGATCGTCGAACACTCGCCGGAGTATTGGGGGTTGGTTGGTGGCGTCATCGCAAGCGGTGGTGGTTGTCGGTGCGTGGCCGGAGGCGGCTGCGTGGTGGCAGGGGAGGTGGGAGAGGAGAGAGGAGAGAGAAGAGGGAAGGAGAGAGGAGAGAGAAAATGTGAGTGATATTGAGTTTGGGTTGATTTTTATTTCTAGTTTTATTTTGTTTTAATATTTGATATGAACCATTAGTTTTAGTTTGGATGGATGGATGAGATAACTTTTTACTTCTCACCAACATCCATTATTTATATTTGTCAAGATAAGCTACAGGTAAAACTGGTCTCTTATGTGTACCCGGTGTCTTATGTGTACACATAAGGGACCAGTTTACTAGTAACACATGTCTTTTTTTTTTAAATCAACACGTGTCTTAAGTTTACAAATAAGAGACCAGTTTCCCCAAAATCAACCGGTCACTTAGCTTTATATATCAGATGTCTAGACACCATTTGTGTTCAGTTTGTTACTTAGCTTGTTTTTCAACCGGTCTGGTATCCTATGTCTCACATAATGGGACTTACAAACTTACGTATGTTGCTTCTATGTTATGTTACCGTTCTCTTTGTATGGTTAAAACTATTGTAATGGCTACTTATGAAACTTGATCTATATGTGAAACTTTTAATTTAGCTTAACGAGCTAAACCTTGAATCAATTTTGTATGTGGGGTGCAACTTATACAACAACATATTATTGTGTGCATGTGATCGAATATCGGTCAGTGATGAACTTCTAATGAGGTTATTGTGGTTATTAGATCCCATATACATGTCGTTCCACGATGAAGAATGGGGACTTCCAGTTCATATTGATTACAAGTTATTTGAGCTTCTTTGCTTATCTATAGCACTGGCAGAGCATACCTGGGTATCAATTCTATTTTACAGGGACAATTTTAGGTAAGTTCACATTCTTTCATTCGGTATATTTAGAAGGTTTAAAAACTATAGATATATTTCACCTTTGTTACATTATATCATGCATGTATTGCACGAAGCTTTTTGATGGCTTCAATCCAGCAGTCGTCGCTGAACTGTCTGAGGAAAAATTGGTGTCTATTGCTACAAGTAGCAGGCAATTACTTTCAGAATCTAAAGTTCGTGCAATGGTTGACAACGCTAACCATGTAGTGCAGGTACTAATGTTACAATTATCTTGCAATCACTGGTGCTGTATATAGATGATCAAATTATTACGTACACCACAAACCAAAGTGGAGACCGTGTCTGAGGGGAAGAAACGTATTTTCCATTTTAAAAAAAAAAATCACTCCATCACATCACTTTTTCCCTGTGTTTTTTCCAATTGTTTTTCTCTCTTCTCTATCATCCATCTCTGATCTTTTTCCTCCGCTCTCCCCCATAGCCCAATTATACTACCACTATCCCCAGAAATTGGCCGACGATTTCCCCACGCAGTCCAGCGTCAACTTCCTCTATGGGCCACTCCTAGCGATGATGACTTCTTTCTCATAAGGATTTTAATTGATGTTAGCATGGATCTGAATTATTTTTGTCATGGATCTTAATTTCCAACATTAGATCTGTGATAAATCTTGTAAGATGCATGATATTCTTGCAAAATCCATGGTTTTGAGGGTGAAATTTGTTTATTTATTATAATATAAATAAAATTTGTTCTTTTGAAAGTTCAAAAATCGATGAATAATTCTTATAAAATCCACGGCTGAAGTGGTTGATACATTAATATACCCTATAAAATCTATGGATTTTGATGGTGGAAATCATAATGAAAATCAATTTTCTTAAATTTCATTTATTTTTTGTTCTTGAAAACTTTAAGCTTTAATGGTTAGTGGTGGTCGAGTTGGCGGTGGTGAGGGAGATAGTCCGCGCGACTGTTGATTGGGTAGTGACTAGTGAGAAGTGAGGAGGTGGCTGCCAAAAATGCGAAAGAAGAGATCGAAGGAAAAAGGAGTCATATATGTGTTGACATATACAAGAAATATTGGTTAATGAGGTGGTCATAGGACTAACAGAGGTGATATTGAATTAACTGAGTGATTGTCATATGGTGGTTTGACGATGTGAGAAAGATTGAGTAATATATACATATCAAGATAACATTATAACCAAAAAACAATGTAACATTGTATGAAGAAACAAAATACCGTAGATGTTTGGATAAAAGTGATTAAAAGTAACATGAGTCTACTACCAGGAGAAGAAACTATGGTGTTATTGTAGCAAGCAAATAGAAAGATAGAGTCCGTGTGGAGGATGATTTTAACTTTGCTTGTCATTGTATCTTCCCTCTATATTTTTCATTCTTTTATTCTTTTTATTTTATCCATTTGTTTTTTCTTTCTTTCTTTTTTTTTTTGAAGTTTTTTTTCCCTTCTTTTTGACCTCATTGCCGTTTTTATTTTTTCTAATATGTTACTACGACATCACTTTTTCTTGTTTCTAAAATTTCTTATACTTTGTATAACTTTTAAAGTTTTTCGCCACTATGGTATTTTCAACGCCTTCTTCTTTTCTTATATATGACTATTTTTAGATGGCAATTCATGTTCACTGATCTAAATGGTTTTGAGACTAAGGTGGTGATGGTGGTGACTTTTGTTTGTTGTTCATGATGATGGTGAAGTAAGATTGAGAATATTGGTACATATTGGAGATTGTTAACATGATAATTGTAGAAATCAACTTGAAAAAAATATTTGATTTGTTTATTGTCACTTTGTGCAGGTGCAGAAGGAGTTTGGTTCCTTTAGTAATTATTGCTGGAGTTTTGTCAATAACAAGCCACTTAAGCATGATTTTCGATATCAACGACATGTGCCAGTGAAGATACCAAAGGCAGAACTCTTCAGCAAGGACCTCATGCGTAGAGGTTTTCGTTGTGTTGGATCCACCGTGATTTATTCATTCATGCAAGTTTCTGGGATGGTCAACGATCATCTGACAACATGCTTTCGGCATGAAGCATGCAACTTAAGTTATAAGAATAATGATGACTCACAGGGTATAAATATCCTAGCTAAAGATCTCTGACCAATTTCCACAGGCAACAATTGAGTTATCATCGGAAAAAGTTTAATTTCATGGTTACTTGGTAACATATTGTTCAATGTACTATATGATTTGAAGGGTTGGATATAACTAACACGAGGATTTATCATGATGATTCGCTCATAAATATCGTACACCATCGTTGCTATTCTTCTTAACTTCTAGGTGGTATACTTGTATTTAATTTTGTTTGATGACTTCAATAATAATTATAAGAGAATCATAGAGTCGATCGTGAGATAAGCTCTATAATAATTTCTTCATATATTTTGATATCTAAGATGTATAGCTATAAAATAAACCATGATATTCAAAAAGTACTTTGATATCTTTGTACTACTAATTTATGTGGCGTTTCGAAAATATGTGAGAGTTTTTAAATAAAGGTAAACAATTGATTTAAACAGAGAGAGAATGAATTTATGTTGTACTAGCAATGTCTAGCACAAATACGTTCCAAAACTATTCTTTATTTTCTTATAATAAACAATGACAAACGACTCAATTAATAAATGAATTAGAGTCAAGTAATACTCTATCTGTTCCAATGATATGTTGGACTATTTCATATTAAGGTGTTTTAGAGAATTATTGGTCTTTTTTTTTTTTCTGTTTTTGGTTTTATGGAATTTTTTTTTTCTCTCTCTTCTCCCCCACTTCTACCTCACATTTTATTAGTTATTAGTGTAAAATCAAAGTCCAACATATCATTATAAGAGTGGTGTTAACCACTACCAAGTTCTAACTTGGTATTCTCTTTGTCTTCTACCCTCTCTCTCACCCAACTCACCCAATACCACATTTTACTACCTAGTTTGTTTTGTTAGATTTATTAGTTAACTACGTATTCCCACCATTTCCCATCATTACTCTACCCCACCACAATTTCTCAATCCAACTCCATTTTATTTGATGTTAAACTATATACTCCCTCCATTCGTTTCCAAGCTTCTTGTTGCTTTTTGCACAAAGTTTAAGGAATGGATTAAAAATTATTAAAATCAACTGGGAAAGGGACATCTAGCACTCAGGAGGCCTCTCATTGGCTGAAAGGTTACTAAAACTGGAAACAGGAAGCTTGATAGTGAATTCCCCTAAAAGGAAAACAGGAAGCTTGGAAATGAATGGAGGGAGTACTTGATTTAATTGGGTAAATTATATATGTATAAAAAAAAATTAATACAACACAAATCATACTTATGTTTTTTTTCTAGCAAAAGATGTTTTAAATATGTTATACCCAACTTGATTGTGTATGAAATTAAATCGCTAAAATATAACATAACAATTCTTGGAAAAAAAAAAGTACAAATAGTTCGAAATCATACATAGTACTTCCTAGCATATACACATACAGATATTAATAACAAAAAAAAAAAAAATCTGAGATTGAAACCTACAAAACCAACAACACATCTAAACAAAAGACATTTATTCGTATAGAATGTGCTTTTAATTCAACAAAAATCACATTTTTCTTACAAAATGTAATTTTAATTTAACAAAATACTTATTGTTATAAAATGCACTTCTAGCTTAACAAAATGCACTTATTTTTAGAAAATCCATTTCTAATTTGACAAAAACGCCCTTTTCTTATCAAATACAATTCAAATTCAACAAAACACACTTTTCTTATAAAGTTGATTTCAAATTTAATAAACTGCACTTATTCTTATAAAAAGCACTTCTAATTTAACAAAATGCTTGGAGTTTGAAAAGGGAACTGAGATGGAGCTCAAGTAGAAGAGGAAAGAAGCACTGGCATTTTGCCTGGTACTGTGCGAGTTTAGCAGCAACTATATACATGATTTGGAGTGAGAGAAATGCTACAATCTTCGAGGATAAGGAGCAAGAGGAAGGTCAGATTATCAGAAGAATTAAGGAGATTGTTAGTGTTAGATTGTTAGCAATGTCAAAGAATTGTCTCCATAATGAGATTGTTGATTGTCATGGAGAGTAGAATGATTAATTAGCTAGTGGACACTCTTTTTTTTGTAAAATTCCGTCTTTTTATTACCCTTCATAAATGAATAAAAAGATTACCAGTTTTACAAAAAAAAAAAATAAAAAAAATGCATTTTTCGTTTTATATTCTTATAAAATACACTTATTCTTATAAAACGCATTTCCAATTCAACAAAATGCACTTCCAATTTAACAAGATACACTTATTATTATTAAATGCACTTCTAATTTAACAAAATGCACTTTGTCGTTTTAGATTTATAAAATACACTTCTAATTTAACAAAATGCACTTTGCCGTTTTATTCTAATAAAATAGATTTATTTTTATAAAATGCACTTCAATTTAACAAAATGCACTTCCGATTTAGCAAAATGCACTTATTCTTATAAAATGCATTCTTAATTTACAAAATGCACTTTGTCGTTATAGTTTTATAAAATGCACTTCTAATCAAACAAAACGCACTTGGTCTTATAAAATGCATTTCTAATTTAACAAAACACACTTATTGTTATAAAACGCACTTCCAATTTAACAAAATGCACTTCTAATTTAACAAGATGCACTTATTCTTGTTAATTGCACTTCTAATTCAACAAAATGCACTTTTTCGTTTTAATTTTATAAAATGCACTTCTAATTTACACAAAATGCACTTCTAATTAAACAAAATGCATTTTGTCGTTTTATTCTTATAAAATACACTTATTTTTATAAAAAGCACTACAATTCATCAAAAATGCACTTTCATTTTTACAAAATGCACTTATTCTTATAAAATGCACTTCAATTTAACAAAATGCATTTTGAGACGACTTTTAAAATAAAATGCACTTGAAATTAAAGTAAAAAGCATTTGAGACGATATTTAGATTTTGATAATAAAATGCATTTAATCTGAACCATCAGATCTAAAGGCCCAAATTTAAACAGAAAAAAATAAAATTAAACCTACTTATTTTCTCCCCTCCCCCTTCCCCAAACCCGACCACCACCCAATCACCATCAGCCGCCACCACACATCCGCCACCGACAATCACTAAGTCAATCCCCGACCCACCATAACGACCTCCCTTTTTGCGGCGACCACACGCCCCATCCCCCGCGACACCATTTCTCCCTCCTCCTCCATTTTCTCCCCCTTCCCTCAATTTTCTCTCTCCTAAAAACTGCCTCCGGAGAAAAGTAAGGGGTGGCGATGAGTTAAGGGTGGTGGCGTCGATGAGGGAGCGGGCGGGCGACGACAATGGGGAAGGGGGCGGCGGAGCAGAGGGTGAGTGGAATTGCATGAAAAAGGGGGAGAGATAGAAAACGACATGTGTGATGGTGGAGGCCAAAGGAGGCGCGGAAGGTGGTCGACGATGGTCCACGTTGGGTCGCCTGATCGTCGCTGGCTTTTTGGTGGTGGTCGCAGGAGAATTAATGGTGGTGCGCGTTGGAGGCGGTGGTGTAAGAGGTGGTTGGGGTTTGTAGAAGAGAGGGAAGGGGAGGTGGGGGGAGGGAAGTGGTGCCGCAGGGTATGGGTGAGGTCGATGGTGGCCGGCCGCTCAGTTGTCGTCGCCGGTGGTGGTGGTGGTGGTGGTTGGGGTGTAGCCAGAGGTGAGGGAGGGGGAGGAGCCGGGTGGGCGGGGGAGATGAGAGGTGAGGAGAGAGAAAATGGGTTGGGGTCTTCTTTTTAAATTTGTGTTTTCTTTAAATTATTTGATTACTCTAAGCCCTTTATCTTCTCTAATCTTATGGATTAGATTACTTTATACTTCTTACCATAAGAACACTTTTTATAGGAACAATATCCTACACATACTTATTATACATTAAAACACTAAAAAAATTAGAACTATATTATAAACGATATATAGAAGGCTAATTTCCAGGAAACCTTTTCATGCCACATTTCTCCCATATATGTTCAATTAAGTCCTTCGTTAAAGACATGATGCAGATTCGATCACCCTAAGTGATAAACGAATTCCAAAATGAAGCATGACAGAATTTTTGAGCAAATAAGAGTTTTGTTTTTGTTGTTTTTGTGTTTTAATGGTATGGAAAAATAAAGGATAGGAAGATGGTTAGCTAGAGATACAGAAACACCACTCAAGCTCACAATTTAGGGAGGGTTCTTAGATTGAATGAGAGATACAGAAAACACCACTCACACACAAGGTAAGTTGGAACACCTAACTCTGTTTTCCCAAACAAAGCTTACTGAAACCAAAGTGTTTTTGAGAATTCACTCAAAGGGTTTTTTCACATATCACAATCTGATTTTCACAATGGAAAAGAGCTTCTATTTATAGAGGAGAACTAAGCTACAATAATGCAAACTAATTACTATAAGCTAAAGAAATAAAGAAATTAAAACAAGTTAAATAAGTCACTTGGAGCTGTAACTGCAGGCTGTTTCCGTCAGATATATGGGCTGGACTTGATGCATCTTTGATGCTACTTTTAGCCTCATTTTGTACTATAATGAGCTGCTTGCTGGCTTCCTTTTTATATAGAATAGACATGGTCTTTGGTAAAGGAAAACTTCTGCAAATTTGTATTATTGTTGTAACTGATGAACTACTGAAAAGTGCTAATAATTGCTGCACTTTTTGCATACTTTATTCTTCAATTGGAGCTGCTAGCTTGATTCCTATAATGAAGGAAAAGAAGGTGGCCTCATAGTCAAACAAGACTGCTGCTTTCTATTGCAAGTAGAACTTGAGAACTGATACTAAAAACAAACCCTCCCATGAGGGTTTTCTCATTTCCTTTACTTATCATTACTTTCAACAGCTTGAGCTAATTGGCTTGCATCTTCTTTAACAATAACAGTAGATACTCCTGCATCAGATCACGTACTCGAGCTCTATTTGACATGTGATTTGATAAACTTGTTATCCTGTCTCTCTAGAAGTTAAAAGGAGCGTTATCAGCCGCATGTACTGAAGTGTTGGATTCAGGAGGAATATCATTCTGGAATTCAGTAGTATCAGAGTAGTTTAGATATGTATCTCGTTCATCCTCGATGATTTTCCCCAACATCTTCCTATCATGTGCTAACCCCGGGTTCCGAATAATTGCAAATCTCGCTTGTAACACACCAAAAGCACGTTCAATATCTTATCTTACCCCTTCTTGAACTGAGGCAAGTACAACTTGTTTATGATTAGTTGTATGACGAATCGATTTGACAAAGGCTGCCCCAGTTGGATAAATTCCGTCGGTGAGATAATAGCCCATGTTATATGTATGGTCATTAACTCTAAAACAAACAGAAGGAGCTCGGCCTTCAAACACGTCATCAAATAATGGAGAACGACGAGAACATTGATATCATTGCACGAGTCAGGCGTCCCAAAGAAAGCATGTCACATCCATAAATCATAAGACGCAACAACTTCTAAAATCAAAGTTGGTTTTTTACTTCATCCTTGGAATTGTCACATCTCCAACGAGCAGAACAATTTCTCCATTCTTAGTGCATGTAATTAATAGAGCCTAGCATGCGAGGAAAGCATCGTCCCCCCCCCCCTTTGCGGAACAATCTTACCAAATCGTCTGCAGTTGGTTTTCTTAAATATTCAGTACTAAATTGAGTAATGACTCCTTCGATAAATGATGTAGTGATTCTCTTGCCATAGCTCCGCTAAATTTTAAGTAATCTTTAAGAGAATCATGGTGACATCCCATATGCTAGTTTCATTTTTGTAAAAGACTTGCACTCAGCCTACTAGTTGCATTGGACCTCTGGCAAAAATAATCATCGTCATTAGTTACCGCATCGACTGTGCGACAAACAAGTTATTTCTCATGCGAAATCGTTTCCTAAACATATTTGGAGGAATAATGGATTATTAGAAAAATAGCCGTTGAATAGGCGATGATATGCTTTTTCACGATCCCTGTTTATATAGATTCTTGGAGCCCTTGGAATAGGAGTGGTCTCTCGAAAAAATTGAATTGTATCATTGATGGTTGCATCATCGATCATTTGATCAGCTAAATTATTTTCTTGTCTCCTTTGTTTATAACGAGACACAAATTTAGTATAAGTGATGCTATTAGGCGGACACTTTAGAGGGGGCAGGGGTGAAGAGAGTGTTTGAGGGAATTTGAGTAAAATCCCCAAATTCTACAACCTTTTCAAACTTTGTGGAAGATAACGATAAGGAGCGATAAGGGAGAACAGTGTATGCGTGACTATTCTCTAAATAATAGAACGATGAGAGGAATGTTACACGAAACAATGTATGTGAGACTGTTCCTTATAATATGGAAATACGTAGTACGAAGATAACACAGAGATTTACCGTGGTTCGACCTTACCTCAAGGTCTACGTTCACCTTAACCTAATTTTCAATAATCCACTATTATCAAAAGAGTAATACAAGCACCAATTCACGTTCTTGCCACAAGAACCAATTGACGTTCTTACCACAAGAACCTCTACCCAAATATCCACCACGGATGTTGCGATTTTACCCGAACACTCTTAAGAAAATAAAGATTACAAAAGAATAGCTATAAGCCCGACTCTTAAGAACAACTTCTCGAATGCCAGGGAGATACAATAAGCCCCAAATCAAGATGACGCACTCGGAACTATGCTTGCCTTGATGAAATACTGTTTAAGCTCAAAACGTTTTAATCTCAAGGAGCGTCAATAAAACAGCGTGATATGAGTTCTACTTATAACAAAGATTGGGTCTCAAAACTAATTAATAAATGATATTCCAAAAGATAGAGTTTTCAACTTAAAGAAAGTATTTTGAAAAAATATCTTATAAAACAATATGAAAATCTCTTCGAAAGATAAAACCCGAAAGTAGGTTAAAAATTTGAGATAATCATTTTTACCAAAATCTTTTTAAGACAAATTCACAATTTTTATGAAAGATTGGTTTCTTGCAAAATAAGATATAAATATTAGCAAAATGTGAATGCATAGGAACAGTGTATGGAACAGATAATATGAGTCTGTTCCATTGTTCCCTGCTCTGTTTATCTCAAAGCAAAGTTCTTTTCCATGGCATCAACCATGACTGATAGAAGAGATCTATACCGACTAAATCCGATGTTCTTGACGTCTCTGGTAAGTTGTATCACACTTGTAGTTGTTCAATTGAAACTCAACTCACCATCGTTGGTGAAACCTGTTCTTATAAAGAACCAAACAACTCGACAAGTTTAAGGTTAGATTAATAACACATCAATCAAACTATTAACCTTAATTATGCAACAATATTTGTTATCATCAAAATCGAAAACCCAACAATAAGCACTCTAATTTTCATTAGAGTTTGATGAATTACTAGAATTTGAAGATGAGTTTAAAATATTTGAGTTATTTTGCGATGAGATTTTGATGTAGAATTTGTATAAGTCGAATGAAATTGAGTGAGAGATATGGTTCTTTATCATGATGTACATATAGACTTATAATAAAGCTCTGCTACTTGAATAATGAAATTATATAATTGTTTTCTCTTTGAAAAGACAACTCTTAATTATTACTGACAAAGTTGTTGAGTAGTATTTGAAATTGCACAATAATGTACTCCAAAGTTATTGACAAATCAATGTAGAAATGACAAGTCAATCAAATTTGAAATATCTCCAATAATTTTAGTTTTTGAGCAATAAATGTAGATTAGATGTAAAGAAGATTTCTAAATAATATAAATAAAGAAAATAAATTGCTCTACCAACATCACAAATTTAAAAGAAAATGAAATACAATTTATCAAAAACAACAACAATAAAGAAAACCAGAAATGAAACCAATACAATAAGAATAGATGTAAACAACGAAAACAACAAGCTTAATCATGAAATAATTTTGTAACTAGATCACTCTTAAGCTTCTCGTCTTCTTCGCTCCATAAATTCTTCTCCAATAATTTCAGATATAGGTTCATATCCTTTTTTTTTCCTCGTTTCTTTCTCCCTCTCGAGTTCAATCATTTTAAGGTTTACTAAGGCATCAGTTTCCCTTCAGATTGAAATTTTGTTAAGAGTTTCAATATATCCAACTTGATTAGCAAAGATGGGATTTTCCTTTGCCTTACTCTTCAACGCTTTCATGGATGTACTACGGCTGCAGTTTCCAGTGTCATCACTTGACGGTGTTCCTGGATTGAGTGATGCGTAGCCACCACTTTCATTCAGCCTTGACCTTTTTCCGCTACTAGCATTTGCTGGTCCCCCAACCTCAATTACGTCATCCTCATTATCTACTCTTGGATTCTATTTTAGAGACACTCCCAAAATTTTCCAAGCATGCATGAAATTGGATCAACCCTTTCTTACAATTTTCTTTCTCCTGAAAAATTATTTTGAGCAATTTCTTGAGTATCCACATTAGACATACCACTTTGAGTAAGACGTTCTGCTTTATCAAGGGCAGCTCCCCATGAAGCGCATTTTTGAGGCAATGATTTGTGACGCTGACAACATTGTTTACTATCTCTTTCAATTAGTTTTTCATGTATGGGTATTTTATCGTCATCTTCTCTCTCAATTCTAATCTCATTGTAAGATTTTGCAAGTTTATTCCAAAATTGAAAACCTCTTTTTTTAGTTGATGTATCTTGATCTTCAGCAAGAGTTGCAAAAGAACAAAACATTACCTTATCTTCTTCAACTGTCCACATTCTCCTTTCACCTAGAATTTGCTTCTTTTTGACGAGTCTTTCGGTTGAACCACGACAACTTTTTCACTTAAATATCCATTGTAACGACCCAAATTTCCGGAACCGGGGGTTAGGTGCTAAGCCCGATTTACGAAGATTTAGAACTCGTTACCGCCGTATAGGCTATGTTCACCTGGGTTGGTCAACAACCACCACCTAGAGGAAGATAGACTATACAAGGCTTTATGGATCTTAACCTAAAAAACATTGTACAATATATACTTTTGAAACCAACAAAAATTCAACGGAACGCTTTCTTGGGCTCGGGTATTTAAACCTCAAAAATTGAATAATAATTACAAGTATTTCATAAGAATTTGAATAATATGAATTAAATTCAATTACATATAGTCATCCCTTGATAACTCCACTTTATTACAAAACGTCTCAAATCTTAGCACCTTATTGCTAAAACTTCCGCACTTGCACCTATGGCGGACTCTCATGTAACCTGTAAAACATTTAATATTGATCGGGTGAGTCGAATGACCCAGTAAGCTCTTACCTCTTCCCTTTGTTTCACAAATTTTAGCCTCACCATTGCCTTTCCATAATGATTCCCCGCATCAGATCACACACACAAATCACTCGCAAGGAGGCTGTCATTGACATCATATACATATAAACATAAGCACATAATGATCACACTTTCAAATATATGCCTCATGTGAAGGTATACAAACACCATTTCACAAAACTAATTCCTATCATGATCACACTTTCAAATATATGCCTCATGTGAAGGTATACAAACACCATTTCACAAAACTAATTCCTTTGGCTAGCACACATCGGCTCTATGCACATTTCATCATATCTTTTCATACCATCACATTGTTCAAAAGATAAACATAAAGAGGCTATACATTTCACCTCATCACACATAAACAAGTTTACTCGGGATGTAAACCTGAAACTTTCAATATATCTCAAGTGATATATTGCTTTTCATAAGCAACGAATGACATATTGCTTCTCATAAGCAACGAATAACATGTTGCTTCTCATAAGCAACGAATTCGAACCCTATGTCTAAGATGGAGTGCGACGACGACAACGACAATACGGGACCGTGGAATCGGGCCGAGGTCCGACCTCTAACTTAGACCCCCCCCTCACAATAAGTTCTATCTTGTCCTTCGTGTGACCTCACACAGGACCATTTCTTTTTAAAGGTGTGCTGGAAAACCCACACCGTCAGTGTTTGCGCCCGTAGACAAACACCCACTATGTTCTAGGTCAAGTACTCCACCTGTACTTGCCGACGCTTTCAGGATCCATGGTACGTCTCAACCACTCCAGACACAAGACAAATTATAACTTTGTCGTCACTCCATTTAGACTTCTACACACTTGACCCTCTCAAATAAGGACAGCCAACCGACTCAGCAATCTGACTTCCCCATAAGGGTTTTGTCATTCTACTAGATACTAGTAGACAATCAATCCAAACGTCCTACAACCGTATATTCGGTTTCTTATCCAATCATAGCAACATATAACTAGCAAAAGCAAATTCTATGTCCGCTTATGCTCCACATCATTCAATTTAGCCATTCTCTAATCACAAGCAAGTATAGACAAGCTTTAAATTGTCATAACAAATAAAAAATGAAACATGTGGCCACTTTCATATACATGCTTTTATCACATGAGGACATCCAAAGGATGACTAATCCCACCACAGACTATCACCCTTGTGCTAGAATAGACTACAAGATCCAAAACATTCAAATAATCATGGAGAAACAATCACGTCATGGCCATAGCCCACTTTTGGGTATAACAAGTATGTCACAAGTACAACATCAGTCATAACGGAACCACTTCCCAAGAAGTAAGCACATAAAGAAGGTTTACATACTTAAAGAACTCACAAGTTAACCATTTGGTCTTTATTTGGTTAACTGCACCACATTAGACTTGTAGTTTAGCTATTTCGACTCTTTAATGAACTAGGACATTAAGCCCATTCATTTTGTGACCCTTTATCTTTAATTAACCTTTATCATTTACATTCAAAGATTGTGCAATCACAACCTATCAGATAGTGAGAATCAACTATTTAATCATCGAACACCTTAGACTTCACACTTTAGACATTTGCACATTGCTTAAGTTTACAAGTAAACTGACCACGTTTTACTTTTCTGGTCATAACTCCAGATTTACACACCTATTTGCAAATCTGCAAATTTCTGGTGAAACTAGACATCCGTACGATTCTAAAATCATATTACACGACATCAGTCTCTTTACCATTTGCTCACAGTTTAATTTGTAAGATGACCCAATTTGCAGTCCACAGTTTCGGACAGCTTAAGGTAATGAGGTTATTTCTCCCAACTTAGACTTTCAATTGACACAAGCTAAACTGCCCCTGTGATAGACTTATTTAACTATGCATTAGGGGAACTAGATTCCTCTTAACAATTATGATTAGCCACTGATTCAACAAATCAATTAGCCT
>JBBYHQ010000015.1:2058415-2083867 GCA_038382645.1 Spergularia azorica
TATGTTGAACAAGTTTTTTTCCGACCCATTTTGTTTAACATTTGTTTTTTGAGCATTATTTCAAAAAATTGTTCGTTATTATGTCGTTATGTTAACTACTCCCTTCATTCTTTTTAATTGTTTACGTCTTTTAAAACCAAGCTAAGAAACCAAGAAGGAAGGAAGATATATATGTAGGATATGATTCGAATTGAGGCACCAATTGAGTTCCTAGTGTGTTAAACATTTTTTGGACATGATCGAATAATGTGAGGTAATTGATGAATACTACGAGAGCAAAATATATCATTGTCTGGGCAATTTCGAGTTTTGGCAACAAACAATATCAAAGCTAATTGCCATGAAATCATCTGTTTTGAGGATTTTACAAGATATGTGCAGTCATCTCTAATTCTTCTTCTTATTAAGAGTATAGTATAAGCTATCCGCCTACTTTACGCTACCAGCTACAAGAAATACTTCAAAGGCGACACCTCTCATAGTCTCTTTACTTTGTTTGCTGCAAGTAGAAAGCCCTTAGTTCGTCCGAAGAGCTACAAGTACTGAATGACTTGTCAATTGTCGATTCGCAACTCGTTATTAATTGTTCTTGATCATGTACATAATTAAGCTAATTAAGCGATATCTCGTTCTTAATTAATATTACCACCTAAAGCTTTGGCCTTTGGGCCTCATATGTGACTTTTGACTTGAGAGGAAGCATCCCACTTTGACGATAATACTCCCTCCATTTCTTTTGATTCTTCACGTTGGACTTGGGTTCCCCCACAAAACCCGGCCCAACGTAAGGAATCAAAAGAAATGTAGGGACTAGGGAGTAATAGTAGAGAAAAGCTTGCTTTATATGTTTCGACCGGTCACTCTTCTTGTTAAGAATTGGTTTTAGGATGAAATCTCGTTGGTCTTGTAATTAATAAGCGATAAGCGGGTTGAATGGTCTACCTCTTTTTTGCGGACATGCCAGATGGCGAATTTATCACCGAAAGACGGCTTTTCATACATATAAAGCATATAGACATCCCAAGTACTAAGTAGTTGGTACTTGGTACTGCTCTACTCTAGTAAATTAATCTGCCGCGCCTGCGTACAGCATCCACATAATAGTACGACGTGATAACATGTCGTCCTAACTTTCTGGCAATGAGCCGTCTGTATAAGAATTGGTCCACTTAACTTAGCGCCAGCATTAGTTATACTTCGTGGTGAGCTACTAAATTTGGATTAATCTCCATCGATGTATGTCGAATTCAATTTTTTATTCAGCACATTATCGCGTGATAACGATTAGTCAAGCATATTATTGAATTAAACATATACAAATCCAGCCGATTTTGCTCAGGTATATAAATGAGACATCATCGTTAACGTTAAACCAATATCAACTAATACGAGTCGATTAATCAAACATAAGAGTGTAAAATGGCGAGGCAATCACGTTCTAGTTTAAGTGTCGCGGTAATTCTTGGACTCGTCATGGCAATGAGTCATGTAGGAGAGTATGGTCTTAGTCTAGTTCTACCTCTACCGTTACCGACGCCTCAAAACACACCTGCTAGCACATTGCAGGTAGGCTTTTACGTAGGTAAATGTAACTACACCGAATTCGATGTTCAGAAATTCATTGAAGACGAGGTTATAAGACATTTCAATGATGATAAAACCCTTCTTCCTGCTCTACTCCGGATGCAATTCCACGACTGTATGATCAATGTGAGCTCCCCATTCTTCTAGCTCTAATCCGCTATTTCATTGTTAACAGTAGTCAGTAGACAATTTCACGTGTCTACACTGTAGACCTCTAGTATTTGACTTTTACAAATTGAAAGTGATTTGTCTTAAAACACGTCACCAGTATAACTATACCCCTATGGGGCGATTAATTAAACTTGTCATCGATAGGCCGTTTCATAGAACTATATATTTTTTGTGGTTCAAATATATAGATTGTCGAGATTATGTTTTTGATTGTGAATTGTATACTTGTTGGAAATTAAGGGGTGTGATGCATCCCTCCTAATAAAGGGGGATACGACCGAGAGGGCGGCCGGACCTAACAGGAGTGTCCGGGGATTCGAGATCATCGACGCAATAAAGGAAGCCGTGGAACTGAATTGCCCCGGTATAGTCTCATGTGCAGACATCTTGGCTATCTGTGTCCAACGCCTTTTGCAGGAGGTTCGTAAACTAATTTTTACTGCCCAAAGTTTTACTGTTCATTTCTTATAAAACATTTTTTTTTTTAACTTGTAAAGGTCATGTTTTAATTTTTGTAGGGAGGTTTACCGAAATATAATGTACAAACCGGGCGAAGGGATGGGCTCGTATCAAACAAGGGGGGTGTGAACCTTCCAGGCTCATCTATGGATGTTCCCACGAGTTATGGATTCTTCCAACCCATGGGGTTTTCTATGGAGGAAATGGTTCTTCTTATAGGTAACGTATCAATTTCCAACTTTTAATTTAGTTGTTGAATAATACGCCAAAAAATCAATTACGAGTAAGTATATGCTTATTTCACATGGTATCAAAGTCGAGGATCATGAACTGTGGTAGCGTAGTTGAGTTGTGGTAGAGCTACCACTCCTCAATCAGGAGGTTATAGATTCGAGTCCTTAATAACATACTTAAAAAAATAAAATAAAAATTGGTATCAAAGTTATAATGATCACGTTTCAAAACAAAAAAAAACTAAACTTGTAAGGAATGGATGTCTGTGCGATGCATCCAACCTATGATTTATGAATTACTAACACGTGATTAGAGGGATATATGGAGTGGAATAGGAAAATGGGACAGATGATCTGCACTGTAAATCAGGGGGACCTCAACACAAGGAGTTGGGATTATTACCATGTGCAATTGTGCATCACCATCATCATCCACGCTTCAAACTTAGAAACTATTCGTGTAACTAAGCTAGACCGGCCTGATATATAAATGGTTTATTGACATCCATGTGATATAAAAAATTCCATGTTTGTCATCATTGTGTTGTTTTCGTGAAATTGTTTAACAACCTGAACCTGATTCATTCATCAATGAATTTGCGTTTTCACAAATGTGCAACGGTTTCATTCAAGAGTACATGAGTTTACAATAATGTTGTGCGAAACATATATGCAGGTGGTGGTCATACGGTTGGAAAATCACAATGCCGTTTCTTCCAAGACCGTCTCAATAGTAGTAGCAGCGCATATGACTCTGACATGGATGCGGACCTACGAAAGACGCTTACAGCACTATGTCAGGTCGGAGGATCAACCGCTAAGGCAGATTTGGATCAAAGTGGAATTGTACCAGACACAGTCGATAACGCTTTCTTCAAACAGATATGGATTAACAGAGGACTCCTCCCAATCGACCAAGAACTCGCCCGCAACGCTAACACCAAGCTCGATGTTTTCAAGTACTCCCAAGCTTCCGCCTTGTTCGGGGCCAAATTCGGAGACGTCATGGTCAAATTGCAAGCATTTGGTGTCAAAACTGGCACTGACGGAAACATCAGGAAAGTCTGCACTAAATTCAACTCATGAAGAGCAGTAGTATTAGTCTTCTTCTAAGCTTCTGCTATACGTTTCTTTGATGATTGTGCTATTCCCGAATGTTACTGTATTAGTGTAATGTAACACACTACTTTTTTCTGTTGTTTTTTTTTTTCATATGATTATTTTGAGGTGTCTTGAAATGTATGTTCTGTACCGTGACACAGTAACTGTTTTGTGTCCGGTGACACAGAATATTGAAGCTGAATTCATTCAATATGGAAATTTATACGAGTCTCATTTCTAAATCAACTTCCTAAGGTCTGGTTCTCGGCTCTCGGTTAACTCTACTAAATCATTGCCCAAAATTACAATATACTCGAGATATTTAATTAATAACAACAAATGAGTTAGATATGATGACCAACGATGACTCATTTAAGTAACCGGGTTACGTTTATATCTTGAGTAGCAACATGGAGACTTATATATCGAGTTCTACCAAATGTAAAATAACATATATAATCGTTTACAAACACTATATGCTCATTTACTACATTCCACACAATCTCTAGCTGCTAAATGAGCAACTATTAAGGTTCATATAGTTTGAATCCAACTTAACCTGGCATATTTATTTACCAGCAGCTCTATACTAGTATAAGACAAGTGTTACGATTTGACAAGTGTGATTAGGGTAATCATTTGTCTTGTTTATCATTCATCAAGGTGTTGGTATTTATACCAAACACACAAAGTACATTGTATGGGCTTCAAGCCCAGGAGACGTCTAATACCCCCCCTCAAGTGGGAGTGGTCAAGTCGGACACACCCAACTTGCCAAGTAAATAAGAAAACTGTACCGAACCTAAAGCCTTAGTGAATATATCGGCTAATTGCTCTGTGGTGGAAACATGAGAGGGATCAATCAACTGAGACTGTATGGCGTCCCGAACAAAGTGACAGTCAATCTCAATGTGTTTTGTACGCTCATGAAACACAGGATTGCGGGCAATATACAACGCAGACTGACTATCGGAGTGTACCGGAATAGGCTGAGATTGAGGGACACCCAAACTCTGAAGAAGTTGCTTCAACCACTTCAGTTCACAAGTGAGCGCAGCCAAGGCACGATATTCGGCTTCAGCTGAGGAACGAGAGACTGTAGGTTGTTTCTTGGTCTTCCACGAGACCAAAGAATCACCGAGAAACACGGCCCAACCTGTGAGGGAACGGCGAGTGACCGGGCACGCAGCCCAATCAGAGTCACACCAACCACGGAGACGAAGATCGCATGAAGCAGGCAGGAAGATACCCTGTCCCGGAGTACCCTTAATGTAACGAACAACTCGCATTGCAGCATCCAAATGAGCCTGACAGGGAGCTTGCATAAATTAAGAGAGTACATGGATCGAGTAGGTAAGATCAGGGCGAGTAACACCTAAGTACACGAGGCGGCCAATAAGACGGCGGTAGCGAGTGGGATCTGCTAGCACCGGGTCAGAGACGCGGGCGAGAACATGATTCTGCTCAATCGGAGTAACTGTCAGCTTGGAACCAAGAAGACCGGAGTCGTCGACAATATCCAAGGCGTACTTGCGTTGACACAGAAAGATCCCAGTTTTATGACGGGCAACCTCAAGTCCCAAAAAATATTTCAAAACACCAAGATCCTTCATGTGGAAACAGGTGCTCAGGTAGGACTTGAACAATGTCAATGCAGCGGAATCACTACCAGAAACAATCAGATCATCCACATATACGAGAACATTAAGCTGAACATCACCCGTCGTGTTAGTGAACAACGAGTAATCGGAATAGGACTGAACGAACCCATACCTGGTGAGTGCAGTCGTAAGCTTGGCGAACCAACACCGAGGGGCTTGCTTGAGCCCATACAGGGATTTACGAAGGCGACAAACAAGATTCGGCTCAGCGGGACCGAATCCAGGTGGGAGTTTCATATATACCTCTTCATCCAAATCCCCATGGAGAAAGGCATTATGAACATCCATTTGATGAAGTTCCCAACCCTTTGCAGCAGCGACGACAAGGAAAGTACGAACCGTCGACATTTTAATCACAGGAGCGAAGGTTTCCTCATAATCAAGACCTTCGGTTTGATGGTTGCCGAACACCACCAGACGCGCTTTCAAGCGCTCAATAGTACCATCAGAGTGGTACTTGATTTTATAGAGCCACTGGCTCCCTAATGCCTTCTTTCTTGGTGGTAAAGGTTCCATGGTCCAAGTCCCATTATCCTCAAGAGCTCGCATTTCTGCAGTCATAGCGTCACGCCAACCCGGGTCAGTCATGGCTTCTTTGTACGACCTGGGTTCGCGACCTGAGAGTACTGCAGCCACAAATGTACAATGGGGCACAGAAAGGCGATTACAACTAACATAGTTAGTAAGAGAATAAGGAGTACCTGAGGAAGATGTTGAGTGAGGATCAGTAGACGTCAAGATGGGACTATACTTATTACCACCAGCAGGTTTGACGAAGTCACGAAGAAGAACACTCGGTTGCTTGGCCCTATGACCACGACCGAGAGGAGCATCAGTGGGCTCCTCGGTTACAGCAGGTGCGCTGCTGGGGTCCCCTCGGTCTGAAGACGGGACAGTAGGTGGTGTAGGTGGCCGAGAGGGAGGAGTGTCTGGAGTGGTCGGGACCACCGGAGGCTGACAAGAACCCGGCAACTCATCGTCATCAAGAAACATATCCGCCCCCCCTTGAGCAGGAGGCGGTGCAGGTACCAGGGTAGCCTCGGCTTCTTATATGGGAAAATCCTCTCATGAAACACTACATCACGCGACACAAAATATTTTCGAGTCTCTAAATCGTAGAGGTACCACCCCTTCTGACCCACGAGATACCCTACGAAGATGCACTTTCGACTACGGCTTGCAAACTTATCCCGACGAGCCTTTTGATTGTGAGCATAGCATAAAGACCCAAACACCCGAATTTCAGTAAACAGAGGTGGGCGACCAAAGAGAAGCTCGTATGTAGTTTTACCAGATAAGAGACGAGATGGAGTCCGATTAATAAGGTGGGCGGCCGCAAGGACACTCTCACCCCAAAATGCCAGTGGCAGCCATCCCTGAAAGCGTAGAGCACGAGCCACGTTGAGAATGTGACGGTGTTTACGCTCAACTCGAGCATTTTGTTGAGGAGTGCCCACACATGAGGGTTGAAAATGAATACCGTTGTCAAAAAAGTACGGAAACAAACAACGAAGCTCCGTGCCATTATCACTACGGACCATCTTAACGGTTTGCGAAAATTGACGATCGACCATAGCAACAAAAGACATAAAATTGCGATAAACTTCAGTCTTATCAATTTGAAGAAAAATCCAAACAGCCCTTGAGTAATCATCAACAATAGTGAAGAAAAAACGAGAACCATTCGAGGAGGGTTCCGGATACGGTCCCCATAAATCACAATGTATCAATTCAAAAATCCTAGAAGCTCGACTATCACTAGTAGGAAACGGAGAGCGTGTATGTTTCGCACGATGACACACATCACATGCTTTATTCAATTTGCTACGACTATTAGATAAAAACGGTAATAATTGAGTAAATCACTCAATTGCGAAATAGAAATTAAATTACACATCAATTGGGGAACAAAAAGAACATGTTCCAAAGTAATAGTGGGAGAAAGAGTCACACGACCCTCCTGGGTGGCTAAAACCGTGCGCCCATCAGGAAGTCCAACGGAGGGCGAATCAACCGAAACAACATCACGCAATAAATCAAAACGTCCCGTGACGTGATTCGAACAACCCGTGTCAAGCATCCACTTACCATAGTAACTTGGAGTCGACGAGGGTAAAGAGCAGAACATGGCAGTCATATGACGCCATTGGTCAGCCGTGTAGGTGGGGGCAGCCGAGGAGGGGCCAGGGGCCACGGAAGAGGACGCGGTGGCTGTATGTGCAGCAGCTCTGTTTTTCTTACTGACCCAAGGGCCATATTTTTCGACATACCAATCTGGTGGTCCATAGATTTCGAAACATGTGGTTTCGTCATGTCCAGTAACTCCACATTCGCGACAAGGGTCTGATTTGAGGCGAGGAGTGGGATTTGACCGATTGTCAGGGAGGCGAGGAGGGGCTGTGCGGGCCGCGAAACTGGCCACAGGAGGAGCAGCAATCTCGTCCTGATGTCGTGCAATACCCCGTGATTGCTCCTCTTGTGTAATCAATTGATATACACGATTGAGAGAGAGTACCTTCTCTTGCGAAATAAGGTGGGAGCGTAGGGTAGCATAGTAATCAGAGTTAAGGCCGAACAAAAATTAATGGAGCCGATCACTATCGCGGTGCGTAGAGTGTTAAGGGCCGACGTCACATTCACACTTCCCACACTTGCACGAGATAAGGGGTTCATGTCTGGCTAATTCGTCCCAGAGGACAGAGAGTTTTCCATAGTAGACAGAGACAGGGGTGTTCTTGTCCTGTGCACAGTCATGTACAGAGGCCTTGAGATGATGAATGCGAGGGCCGTTGGTGACGCTAAATCGCTCTTTAAGATCATCCCATAAGGACTTTGCATCGTCATAATCACTCAACAGTTCAAGAACATCCGGGGTGATTGTATTGGTAATCCACGATATGAGTAAGGCGTGGACAGTCACCCATTCGTCTTGGGTAGCCGGGGACGTGAGAGAAGTGATGGTTCCATTGAGGAAACCAAACTTGCGGCGGGCGGTAAGAGCAACCTTGATTTTTTGAGCCTAGTAGTCATAGTTGTCCAATTTCAATCGAGCCGGAGTGATAAAGTCTCCGGGTTGATCACGGCCACCAACATAGAATGGGTGATTATGGAGCATCGGCTCCGGTATTGTTGCGTCAGGCATGGTGAGTAGTTGCTAGGTTTAGGTTAAGGATCGAAATACGGCGGATACCATGTTACGATTTGACAAGTGTGATTAGGGTAATCATTTGTCTTGTTTATCATTCATCAAGGTGTTGGTATTTACACACAAAGTACATTGTATGGGCTTCAAGCCCAAGAGACGTCTAATAACAAGCCATATCTGTTAGGTATTCGGGTCGATCGGTCGTTACCATGAAACTAGTTCATGGGGAGAAACATAACGTACGCAGCGGAATTCGTGTTTCATAGGAAACATGTCGGGTTTCTCATCAATAGTACAACGTATTTATACTAGTTACAATTCACCCGTCTTAACCTACAAGTAATACAACTTTCCTAAATACAATCTACCAAATATGTACTTCGTACATATTCACAATATTCCGATATATACGATATTACCATAACTTCGTATACGGTAATATATGTCGACCATATTACTCCATAATATCTCTCGATATTATCTCGTAATATTGCCGCCTTCCAAATTTCCCTATTATAACACTAAATGTAGTAATTATGACCGTTGACAAAACCGATCATCGTTTGAATCAAATTAAACTAAACGACTCTTAACTTAGACAGTGCGGATCACCCGTACCACTTTTCGTGTCCCCCTCCGTGTACCCTTCCAATCACGTGCCACCATTTCATTATTTTATCTTTTAAAGATGATATTTTTTAGAAAGATTTATGGGATGGTAGCACGTGATTAGAGGGGTACACAGAGTGGGACACGAAAGTGGAACGGGTGATCCACACTGTAACTTAGATACTAAGAAAAACAGAGTTTTCTATTTAAAAAAAAAAACAAAAAAACAGAGTTTCTTTTTAACCTCGATGTGTTTTTTATATCATGATCTTTGTTTGGTAGTTCCAAATTTGGCTTTACGTTGATTAAATTCATTAAAAGTTTTGGGGTACAACAATCATTTTTTGAGATGAACACCAAACAAGTAGTTAGTAGTCCATATGACCATATCTCAAATATTAGGGGACAACGAGACAGACATTACATACACCGACACTAAATTTTCTAAAGAAATGAAATAATTCCTTGGAGAAAATCATAACATATGACGACCAAATAAATAAATATGTAGGACAGGCAATATCTTACTAATTAAGATTGGAGCTAGGTACTACTTCATATAGTAAATGAGAAGATTATTATGGATTGATGTAATTGACGAGAAAAAGAGGTAGATAAAAGTAGGATGATGGGATTACTCCCCCGTCTCACTATATTCTTCAATCTTCATAATTCATCGGAACGTATGAGAAGTTTTCAATTGAAATCAGATTAATAAAGTGGGACGGAAGTAGTAGTGGGCTATGAAGGTTGAGGCGTTGACCAAATCAATTGATGTCCAAATAAACTGAATTTCATTATTTGAACTCCCAAGCTTATGAAAAGAACCTTTGTCTAGTCAACCTCAATAATTCTACAACTATATTAAATGATCCCAAGTTCCAAAATAATTCGAAAAAAAAAAAAAAAACATTTTACAGTAGTTTAATTTCACTGTATTAGACAAATGAATTTCCAGATAAATATAATCTTATCGATCATATCGCAATTGATGTTCATGAATAGGCCGCCTAAGTAATGTGGCTATATATTACCTGTATGTGATGATGTTTCTATGGTTCATTCAGACATGTCTGGTGCTACCTATTGTCAATTCTCACACTCCATCTTATGACCTAATATAAATAAGTAAATAATTTAAGAATCGGCACACATTACATACGCGGTGCAAAGCAGTCGTCATACTATACTACGAGTACATGTATACCTCCACTATTCACATATACCTAAACTGCATAATGCATAGCAAACATTAAAACCAGTACGTTTATGCCCATAGATTAAGGGACCTTGTTGTGTGAGACGACAGCACGTCTATAAGAAAGATTCGTGCGTACAGCGCCGGCCAACATTAGCTGATTCTTCCCTTTCTCCCATGTCTTTTAATTTTGTACCATCTATATAAATGCAAGTATTTATTACAACATAAATCCATATATATCCGCTCCCTTTCAAAATACCAAAAACAAAAAAACAAAAAACAAAAAAGGGGGTAGCGTAAATTATAAAATGATGATCCATGCATTTCCAAAGCTACTCATGCAAATATTACTCACCCTTGGGCTAATATTGGTGTCTAGCCATGTTGGTGAATGCCAGAAAAACAAGAAAATGTTTCCTATGTTTGCCTCTGTTGATTTAAGCCTAGGCGACTCGCCTGCTTCTGCTCCTGCTCCTGCCCCTGCTCCTGAGTCCTTCGCTCCTGCGCCTGCACCCGGTCCTGCTTTCGCTCCTGGTCCTGCTCCTGGTCCGCAATCTTCGTCTTCTTCGACCTCTGGACTCCAAGTTGGTTTCTACAAGGGGAAATGCGCGAATGTGGTTGTGGACGTTGAGGCAATCATCTCGGCCAAAATCCAAGAACTTTTTCTTAAGGATCCGACTGTTCTCCCTGCGCTTCTTCGTCTCCAGTTCCATGATTGCTTCGTCCATGTAAGCTTTTTTTTCTTTCATTTTTCTAAACTTTCATGCTCGCAATATTATGACTCAATATAATATAATATAATATAATATGACATCGTATATGGTCAATATGGCACGCAAAACTAGAGCGTAGAGGGTGATTTGCTTACCTATGAAAAATTACAAGTGTTTGTAAGTGATAATTGGCGAATTATTGTGAATGAATTTTTCTTGTTAGGAAAAAAAAAAAAAAAAAGTAATAATTGGCCTAGCTATCATGGGTTTTGTAACGAAATTTCGGGTTAGTAGAGTCTAAATTTCTAATTTCGCCACTAATAGTAATCAACCAATGCATCTATATATGGTTTGATTGATGTAGTCCGGTTGATTATTGTACACAGGGTTGTGACGCATCAATCCTAATAGCCGGAAATGGAACAGAGCGAACAGCCGGTCCAGATAGTAGCGTAAGAGGATATGACAAAATTGATACTATAAAGGCTGCTGTTGAAGCAGAATGCCCTGGTGTTGTCTCATGTGCTGACATTCTTGCTGTTGCTACTGCTGTTGTCCTTAAACTGGTAAATATGAGTATATAGCATTATTCCCGACTTGCGTATATCTGACCCCCTTTACCGTACCCACAAGTAACGACTTACGACTTTTATAACAATTCGATTAACGTATGCAATTTTTTTGTGTGATAAATAGGGTGGAGGACCTGAATACTCTCCAGAAACAGGGCGAAGGGATGGTCTAGTATCGAAAGCGGGCGATGTGAACCTTCCAAAGCCTACACTTACAGGCGCTGAAAGTGCTGCCTTCTTTGCCGAAAGAAACTTCACTACCGAAGAAATGGTAGTCCTTCTAGGTAAATTCCAAACATAGGTTTCGACAAATTGTTTTTTAAGACTGTCTAACCATAACTATATAGTCGATTTTTGTACTTTGCCATAAACACTAATGAAATGATCGGTGTTACATTAAACAGGTTGTCACGCTGTGGGAATTACACACTGTGGGTTGTTCGAGAGCAGACTGTACCCTGATGGTTTCGGGTACGATCCCCTGATGAACTCAACCCTCCGAACGGAGCTAACGAGCCTGTGTCCCGAAAACTCGTTTTCGCAAAACTTCACCCCGCTAAACCAAGACCCAACAAACAACAACACGGTCGACAACAGTTTCTATAAGCAGCTCAAGCTCAACAGAGGTGTACTCCCAGTTGATCAATCACTGTCCCGTGATCCTGTAACCAGCGACATTGTCGACAAATTGGCGCTCAATGCGACTTTATTCAACCTCGAATTAGGGAAAGCCATGATCAAGCTTCAAGCTTTCCAAGTTCTTACAGGAAGTGACGGCAACATAAGGACTGTTTGCTCCAAATTGAACTAAAAGAGTTGGCGTGACATATACACTTTACACATACATATACACATATATACTACACTCCTTTTTTGCCATTCATTTGTCCTCTATAGTAATATGTATCATTCTTTTTACATATGTGTTTCAATTCTTTTCCAAAGGTGTAATTTTGAGATGATTAATACTCGATCCGTCGATCGTATATAATACGAATTCAACAACACTGTTTTTAAAGTTGGCCTTTGTCCTCCGTTTCTTGAATCGCTCCCAAATTATCCAACATGGGTACGTGTCCGAACCGGCTTTTAAGTCATTGAAAGGAAATGAAGAGACAGAGCAACATTTTACATGCCAGGCATGAAATCAACCAGAAACAAAGGAAAATTGTAGGCCAATTTGGTCCATATTTTATTTAATTAAAGCAAACTTAGTTTTCAGAATCATCATTTGATTCTTTATTAGATTAATGTCTGAATGTTAATAGTAGTTGACGATTTGTTTAATGACGGATTACGCCTGCAGCAAATAGTCACTACCTATCATAACATCAATGTAATTCCCCGGCAACTATCATGAGTAGGAATCAGCAACAGCAGTACATGATTAATTGATTAGTTGTTCGTCTTCGTGATTAGACGAAAAACGCGTAAATTTCGATTGATGGAAAACTGTATCGAATCATTTAGTATATGAGTATCAGTGGACAACATCGCATACAACAACCGCACGCCAAAGGAAGTCTAATTCTGAACTTTATACTAATGTATAGTGATTGGCTAATATGAATCATCATGTGAAATAATGACGCATAGTATGATCTTAATAATTCACAGTGTAGCGCACCAGGGTGTTAGTCAAGCTATTATTGTGTCGTCAAACGCAAGGTAGCACTTCACGCAATCTAAAAAATAATACACTCGTTTCTGTATGAAATTAGTATTAACTGAAATAATGGTATAATATCTTTTCCGAAAGCTAAAGTTTCCTAAGAAAACAACACCTTTGTGAATCTTTAGTATATTACCATGTATAGTATGTATGTCTTGGAAGTGGAAGACTCCTTACAACCTTCTTCCTCGTCGTCCACCCGGTCTCCTGGTGCTGTCGTGGGGGATTGGCGTGACATCCTCTGAAAAAACAGAAATGATATCAGTTCTCATGAAATAAATCACACAAATCAATAACAATGAAACATAGAGGATAGTATCAGATTGTAAGATTGTTATAATCCTCGGCTATACTAATTCATGGGAATCCCGACTTTGTATTCAAATAGAAGCCCTTACCAATGCGTCCAATTTTCATTCCAGAACGAGCAAGGGCACGAAGAGCAGACTGAGCGCCAGGGCCAGGAGTCTTTGTTCTGTTACCGCCCTGAGCACGAAGCCTGATGTGAAGAGCAGTGATGCCTAATTCCTGTCCAATGTCAAGAGAAATATTATCAGAGATAAAACGAAAAAAAATACAGAACTAATTAAAAAGATAGTGCTAGCTAATTACTTAATTCATAGAGTACGTAGTAGCATATAGTACGTACATACCTTGCATCTTTGTGCAACATCTTGTGCAGCAAGCATAGCTGCATAAGGGGACGACTCGTCTCTGTCGGCCTTAACCTTCATTCCACCTGTTGTTCGACAAGGAATCGTTAGTCGATCAACTACATACTAACACATGATATACACAATGAAGACATACAGCTTGTTTGACAAGCTTTTAGATTACCAGTAATGCGGCAGATGGTCTCCCTGCCAGATAAATCAGTCACATGCTGCATTTGTGAATCATCATTATTAGTAATTCAATTGTTAAAATTGACGCAGCAAATGCAAGAAAACCAACACACTTACGATGAAGGTATCATTGAAAGTCGCTTTGATGCGAGCCACACCAAACACTAGCTCACCCTCCCGCACAGCAGGGCCACGGGTCGCGGTTTCCTCCTTTGGTTCTTTGGTCCTCCTCTTCGACTACAAGATACACATCATACGGCTCAGTTTATGTAAATAGCGATAAGCCGATAACAGATGATTAAGAATTGTAACAATGCTGAGCCGCAATTCATTGGATATGCGACTAATTCTTTCTAAAGAAAGAAAAACACGGTATTGTATATCAAGTTCATACTCGCAACAATAACATTAGCCTGGTGCGTGGTTTACAACAATATTACACAGTTAATAACAGCGATACGTCCAACTTTTGATCAACCGAAAATAATTACCACTGAGAATTCGAACTACAAACCCAAAAGTTCGAAACAGAGTAATATTACTTTTGATTTCTTTCAGAATTTCCGACATAATTGAACAAAAAAAAAAGAACAAGCTTCATAGTTACGTGATTGTTCCGGATTATTATGCGTGAAATTCAACGATCGAAAACACAAGAATCACCAAACCCATGTTGCAATCAGTATGCCACAATAAAACCCTAATATGCCGCAAAACTTACGAGCTACGGCATCATAATAACTCAAATACTACATCAAAATAATGAACAAACGTGCAGAAAGAAATAGTTACCATTTTTTCACGTCGATCAGGGATTCAGGGCTATTTCTAGGGTTTTAGAAGAGGCTAATAGCAGAATGTCATAAATTAGGGTTTAGGACCTCTACTATATATACCTATATCGTAACCATCTTTGGCGGACCGAGATGATGGGTCAAGATTTTGTATTTTGTCCGATCTTCGGAAAAGACTCAAAGAGGGGACATAAAGGGTATTTTACCAGGTTACGTTAGTAAAAAAAAAGTTGCGTTTAGCAATTATGTTTTTTTTAGATCATAACACCGAGAAATTTAATTAATCAACAAAAGCGGACATTAAGTCCACGGTCATAGCGTTGTTTAGAAGGTTCTCAGGACCCTGTGAAATCTGACCCAAACTCGAATTACTTGACCTGAATTTCATAATTCGAATCCAACCGGAAATCGAAATGATTGTACGGTTGTACCCCAAAAATGACCAAAATTGTGTTTGACCTGATATTTACTCGAACCGAACAGACATTTAAATGACTTAGCTTGAACCTGAATAACCAGACATAAAAATAAAACAGTTGAACAAAAATTATCTGGGTTAGCTTATATATTCCCTCCATTCATATCCAATCTTCTTCTTACTTTTTGCACAAAGTTTTAGAAATGTATTAAAAATCATTAAAAACAAGTGGGAAAGGAAACAAAAGCACTTTGGAAGCATTTCATTGGTTCAAATGTTACTAAAATAAAAAACAAGAAGATTGGATGTGAAATCCCCTAAAAGGAAAACAGGAATATTGGATATGAATGGAGGGAGTATATCATAACTTCAATCTGTTACTCCCTCAATTTCATTAGGTTCTTTACATTTGGTTTGAATCTAATAAAATGGAGGGAGTACATCTTAAAAGAACAATATAAAATGACCGATTTGAATTGACCCGATCAATCCGAATTTGACCCGTAGTTTACACATCCGAATTGAAGTAGACGTGACCCAAACCGAACCCAACTCGACTCCAAAAATTAACTCAACTATATGACCCGAAAGGTGACTGGACCCGAATAATCCGTTTACTAGGTTATTCATCGAGGCCAGACAATTCCAAACTCATCGAGCTAAAATGCAAGCCCAATTATATGTAAGCTACCCTCATGTGAAAGAGGGTACAACAGGCACGAAGTCGATGACCTTAAGTTACGTTCGTTAAGCATAACTATTGTCGACATCTAACTGAAATATCAGCTGATTTCTGAAATAGTAGCTGAAAGCTGAAATAATAGTTGCAATAGTAGCTGAAAGTTTTTAGCTGTTAGTAATAAGAGTGTGTGACATAATTAACCGATATAGGAGCTGTCATATATAAAATTACATAAAAAGACATTTACTTTATTTTAGTAAAAGAATGAGGGTCAATTAAGAATAAAATTATGATAAGCATTATTTTTAAATAAGTTATATGGGGTACCTTCATAAATAAGCTAGTTTATTACTTAAGCTAATTGTGTTACCAAACGAACGTATTTGGTCAAAGAGCTTAAAAAACTAGTCAAATAAGCTACTTTGGCCTATTAAACTAGCTTATTATGCATACCAAACATAGCCCAAGACTCATTTTAATAGCAGTTTTTGTATTTGTTCCAAGGTTCAATAAAAACCGTTTCAGTACCAAAAAAATTCCAAAGGTGGTCTCCAAGCAAAAAGAATGCTTAGGGCTTGTTAGACCAAGCTTCTTCAACTTCTCCTGAACTACTTCTTAGAAACAATTTATGAAGTAGGAGCTCCAAAATGAAGCTTTTACTTCTGCTGAACAAATTTACATCAGAAGTGGTTATCGGAAACTAGAAACAGTTTCTCGGTTTCGGGTATTTGGTCGATTTTCAGTTTTTAGAACCCATAAACACTTCAGACTCTTGACCAAACACACGGTTAGCACAGTTAGTATCAAATCTTATATGTGGTGTCTCTTTCCCATAGCTCTGAAAATTTAATTTAATTTGAATGATTATGTTATTTCATTTCCTCCAAATATACATGGCTTTTGTTATACGTCCTAAGTAATTCTATTTAAAACAAACTTTTTTTTTTTGTTCAGATTCAATGAATTTAGTCATACCCATAAAAAAACAATAATAAAATTGAATCATAATGCCGTCATAATATTGATATTAATAATTTAATACAACCAATTTAGTGGATAAAATGATTTAAAAAAGTAAAAAAAGAAGAAATTGGCCAACAAAACAAAGCTAAGAAAAAAACGAAGCAAACTCAAACAAAAGATAGACTCCGTTCCCCACCGAAATAGTCGCCGTATCTTTGAAGCTTCCTCACCTGAGATCCCTCTCCCCAAATATTCATCCGATCGTCTCACCTAACTCTCGAAAATCGTGATGGACCCCCGCCACCGCCGCCGCCCTTCTTCCGACCGCTTCCTCACCACCTTCTCTCCTCCCTCCGCCCCCACTCCCTTAACCTTCTCCACCACCACCTCCACCGCCTTCGTCGACGATTTCTCCGAAGACGACGTCTTCTTCACCTCCTCCACCTTCTCCCCCACCACCACCACCAAGACCGCCGCCAAAATCCACCTCCCCTCCGCCGCCACCTCACCAAAGCCGCCCTCCCTCCGCTCTCAAAAATCCTTCAACCTAGAATCTCCCGGCATCCTCGCCGCCTTACCGGAGCCGCCAACATCGCCGTCGCTTTCCGTCTTCAACCACAAGCCTTCTCCGTCACGCACAATCTCGATTATCCCGCAGAATTCGCCGTCGATGATGTCGCACCACCACAACAGCCACCACGCGACCTCCTTGCCGTCGAAGTACCACCAGTCGGCTCCCATGCATGTGCCTATCATGCCGAATATCGGCGGTCGAAAGCAGCGCCGCCGTCAGGGCAGCGCGTTCGGGTTTGAGGATATCGAGGATGATGATGCCGCCGAAGAGGAGGACGACGGCGAGATGCTGCCGCCGCATGAGATGGTGGCGCGGCGGTTGCAGGAGACTCCGAAGGTGTCGTGCTCTGTTCTAGAAGGTGCTGGTCGGACTTTGAAGGGGAGAGATCTTCGTCAAGTTCGAAACGCTGTGTTTCGCCAAACAGGTTTCATTGATTGATCAATTTCAATTCACGGAATTTTTATTTTTATTTTTAGGAATTAGGGTTCATATGTTGCGGAAATTTTGCGGAATTATGATTGGATTTTCCAATTGAGAAATTTTGTTTTCAATTTCGTTTTTTTTTTTTTTTTTGTTTTGTTTTTTTGGCCGGAATAGTAGACAATGGTTCATTAATGAGTGATTTAATTGATTCGTTCTTATAATTATTTGATCGATTCTCCCGATATCGATTTCAATTATGCATATTTCAATTTTTGTTCGTATGTACTCAAATTCTATTAATTGTGTATATCAAATTATCAGTATATAGCATAGTATACATTAGCTTTGTGATCGTTTTCGGGTTTTAGGGATGCTTAATTCGATTGTTGATTGGCATTTTTCGTGTATATATGTTCGCCTCCTGACTGGCATTGATGATTAGACATTTTAGACGCTCACTTGATGATACGAGAGACTTCAATGGCTGTGAACAATGTAGTCCAGTTGTTGTTGAGTTGGTTTACACTAGGAGAAACATTGTTCAGTTTCGGTTTTTTTTGGTTCTGTACTATGGTTGAACAAGCGACTACTGCATTTGGAGACGGTTGTTACTTGTAAGATGAGCTCTGTATTCGAATTCGTTGCTGGTTATGGCTGCTTGAATTGGTTATTACGCTACTTGCAACCTAATTCTGTCATTGTGTGGAAGTCATTCAGTACAACTGGTAACCTAGTTATTGCAAGAGAAGAGTTGGAGTTTATATTCAGAAGAATCTGCTTGGAAGGGCTATAGATGAGTAATTTTCTTGGGTCTTGTGATATCTTGATCACAGCTCTGATGACTAGGAAACTGAGGATATGTCAATTGAAGTTATATAATTTGTGGCAAGGTATTTCCCCAACATTTCTGTTTTGACCAGGAATCTCATGGTGGTACATGTCAGTTGATATCCAGCGTGCTCTTCTGTTTTGATAGCATAGGTGTAAACAATAAAAGTTGCTTTTAAGTACACTGCAATCTGGTGGAAGTTTTCGGTGTCTCTTGCTTACCTGTTATTCTCTTACATCAAGCTTACATCAAACAGTTTGGAAAGAGATAGCACTATAGTTTATTTGGTTTTGACTTATAGCTGCTTTTGGAGTCTGGCAATTTTCGGATTAATGACTAATATGATGTATTGGATGCTAGTCCAGTATAATGGTCTGTCTTCCATGGAGTTATATACTTATATGGGATTGGGAGAACTAGCTGCTTGTGCATCTTTGGTTACAATCTTCAATTAGTGATCTGTATGACTAACATCTCAAGGCTCTGATGACGAGGACTTGTTCAAAGAGCTTCAGACTTATAATTCGTAGGCTGAACCAGTCTCTGTCGGTTTTGTGCCGTCATCTACTTCTATATTTCTAAATTCTTAATTTGCAAGTCATTGCTTGCAGCTATTAGAATGTCTGTTCCAACATCAATAAGTGGCTCTCTGGAATTGCTGATTGGGATTAAATTGCAGGTAATTTAATTGCTTTCTAACTCATAGTTCGTGTCAGGTCACTGTTTCTATCTTTGTTTGTTGTAAGTTTTTAACAGACCCTCTGAACTGCTTATTTGGTCAGTTTAGAGCTATATGCCTCATTGCCTTGTCAGTCCACGGGATAGGCAAATATGAAGTAGGAACCACTCAACAATTGCTAGGTTTCAAATACTCATCTGACATATATGAATTACTTAGCTCTGTTTAATTTTGTTTGTTTAGTGTGTTATCCAGGTGCTCACAACTTCCTGTGTGTTTCATGTGTCCCTATTTTATTTCAATGGAGGTAAGATTCTCTCTATTTGAGCTTGGAATTTCGACGTTAATCTTCTAATCATTTGAGGGCTTTCTGTTCTGTAATATCTAATCTTTTCAAGATTCAGCTCAATTTACCTGGAATAAAAGGTTTAGATAAGTAGGCTGGATTTAGAGTTTCACTTTTGACTTTGATATATCCACAAAATAGCTTTGCTAATCTGTTTCAATAGCCCATGCTCTCACCAATAAGCTGCCCGTTTAAGTAGCTATGGGGTGATTACCGCACATTCGAAAACTCAAGCTATGGTTTAATTTAAATGAATGGTTTACACGATGCCATTGATCTATATAGGCAATATAGCCTTAAGCAAATAATTACCTTACAGATGTTCAAGCTGTCATTGCTTACATATGCTATAGTGGCAGAATAAGAAAAACTGTGAGGGCAATCAGAAAGAATTTGGGAGAACAATGATCATTTAGGGTATGTTTCCAGTCGAAGGTTGAAGATTTAGAATGGCGGTTGAATCTGCATTTTTACAGATGCATCTGTTAGGAGAGTTGTACTAGACCCTCCTCTTTTTTTTTGAGATCTCTGTATGTTTAAGAATTATAGAAAACAAGATGGAGTGAGCTGATGATTCTGCTACTTTGCTACATGTACGTGTGATCTCTGCTTAGCACTTAGTATGATTTTGCTACTTACTCCAGATATATCTCATTCTGTAACATACATACCGGCAAGAATATTATTAGATAAACAGTCTTAAACCTTCATCTCGGGGTGTCTTGATGTCTGCTTAATTGTTTAAGAACTTGGCATTTTTCACTTCAATCGATTGCAAAAAGTCACTAGTGTTGTCTGTCACTGGTGGGTTTAATGATTTTGCAGGCACCCGCGAATGTTCAAATGAGAATGAAGGGGCTAGCACTCGTTGGTCGTAGCTATTTCTATGTTCTGCAACAGTCAAGGTAGCTGCACTTCAATCACTCCAAAGTTCTTTGCGAGGACCTTAGTCGTGGTTTGTGCTTATACTATGCTGTTTCCTTTTATGAAGAGATGCAGTGATCTAGCTTCAAGTTTTTCTTTATACCATACATTTGGGGCTTTCAGTCAACTCTTGCTATATCAGTCGAATAAGCCTGTGATTTATATGGGTGAGAACTGATGGTTTTCGAAACATTATTTTATGCTAGACTGTTAAATTAATAGGTGAGTTAATTTATATGTCAAACCCGAGAAGGAAAGAGATTCTTTTTTAAAACTGTTTTGGTTAATTATATACATCCAAGTATCCTTACCTCGCCATAAGCGGGAGCCTTTGAGGCATTGGGGGGAAGATGTGAGGTACTGAGGTGTGGATAAGGGGATATTAGTAATGATGTCCATGAACACCGAAATTTAGGACGAGGATCCGTGTTTGATTGTAGTCCTGACCTTAGTTTGTGTTGCCTCTTCATTATGATCCGCTGTTGTCTGAAAGGACAACATGATCACCTGCCATTCTGCAAAATATTTAATGTCCTAGACTGTTTGCTCTGTGCTGCCCTAAATTCCAATCCTTAACAGTGAGATAGCATGGGAGCAGTGTCCCCGCAATATCTGCCTCTTAATTTGGGTCCTTTTAGCTACATGTTAAATCACTATCTGTCTATAGTTATATCAATATAGTTCCATTGCTAACTATCAGTGTGGCTCTTGATTTTAATTGTTTAGCTCTGGAAAAAGATTTTAGGGCGATACTTTTAACTAATAGAACAAAAAATGGCCTGTCGGTTAACTACTTGATTTAAACAGCCTCCTCTTTTTCCATCTTTTGGAATATGGACTTTGGGGTAAAGTATAAACGTGTGAACGTCGATAACTTTACTTCCCATACGCCATAGGAGTTAGAAGCAGGACAGTTGGGCCATCGGGGGCACAACGTAAAGTTGTTAATAAAGGTTGCTCAAAGCCTTGAACTTCAGATTAGGCATTTTCAAAAATTTAGAGACCCTTCAGATTAGGGTGCTTTCTTTGCCTCTGTTTTTTCCATGAGATAATAAATATGTTTTCGGTTGGTTGTCTGTTTGCTCTCGGTGAACTACTCGCTTCTGCTCTATTGGCCATTTGGCCTTCAAATCTTGTCTTGAAAGAAGTAGGTACTTGCATGGGAATATTTGACAATGTTTCCAATCACATAATCTAATCCACTTAACATTTTCAGGTACTAAGACCAATAGCATAATTCTTATTACAAGGTGGGACAGCGAGTTTTTAATCTGCAATTACACCGATCAGATGTGCATTGGTCATTTAGTCATTTCCCTTTTGCTTCAGCTTTTAATTTTTTTCATATGTTTTGTTTATAAACTTGCTCCGAAATAGATGGGAATGTTTAACCTGCCACAACTAAATCTGGCCTTGTCGCTTGAACTGCACATAATCGTCGTAAATTACTTCCATTGTACAGACAATGCATTTACTTGTATATATTTTCTTACATTTTGTTTGCTCAAGTTTCACATGAAAGATGATATTTTCAGTCTTAACTCTGTACCTGTAAGGCTGTAACAGCACAAGGTTTCTGCTTAAATTCACATGGACTGAACCCCTGTACGGATATCATAGGCTCCATGGCGCAATCTTTAATCTAACTGCCATCTACCTTGCTCAGACATTGGGGTCCTCTTATTGAATGCCTTCTTTAATCTAGTCATGTACTTGGACTTTTGCTCAGCATTGCATTTATATGCTGTGCTGCACCTTCATATCTCAGCAACATACTACACCTGCTTAACTTCCTCTTCTTCTATGGCATTTCCTCAGATCATTACTGTGCTTCCTATAGCGCTGGTGTTTTCAAGGATTGATCCTACTGTATGCTCTGAAGTCAAAGGCTCGGTATCCTGCACCGATTGCGAACCCAACTATGACCTCTCTGGTTTGTATATCCCACCTCTGTCATATTGTTGATACGAGTTTTTCAATCTTTCAGTGTTGTATTTTCGCTTTAGGTCATAACATGCTCATATGTAGTAAGCTTATGATATTTTAGACATTTGGTACACTGCAGTCTGCAGAATATCGTTATTCACTGTATCAGTGGCTGCTAAATGTTGCTTTTTGTTTACGTCATGTTGCGAATTTAGCTTTGAGAGAATGTCAGGTTCTCTCATTCCCTCACTTGACTGCTTGATAAGTCACCGTTGCAGACAGAAGGCACACCTTGGTTATGCTGTAGAATTACCTATCTATGTCTCTCGATGTCTGACTTCTCTAGTAAGATAACTATGGTTGGTGGTAGCAGTATATGTGCTGAAATCTCTTAAACTCGTGGTTGCAGGAATCAAAGTGTTGGTGAAGTGTGATCAAGTAAAGAAACTTTCTTCAGCAATCACCAACAAAAAGGGTGTATTTGAGGCAGCTCTCCCGTCAAATGCTCCATACTCGCAAGCTTCTGCTTCACCAAATTGCTTAGCCAAAATCCTTGGTGGCCCAAGCCAACTCTTTGCCCTGAAGCAAAATATGGTTTCCAAGATTGTTACGGCACGAGGAGGTAAGAACACCTATTCCACACTTACCCCTCTCGTCTTCTCGAAATCTTGCCATGGAAAATGCGGATCCCTTAGCACAAGTTTTGGCTCATCAAAGACGTTTGATCTTCCCATTCCCCCCGAGTACGGCCTACCACCAACCAGCCTTTACACTCCTTTCATACCTATTATAGGCATACCATGATACTCCAACAGCAGCTTTTCTGCAGGAGTAGTTTTTGGGTAATGCCATGTCGTAATGTCGATGAAATGATGCCTATATTCTTTAGCTTTAAATAGGTTAAACTTGGTCTATGTTGGATAATCACATTATAGTATTGATAATGTTGAATAAAGGACCAATTGTGTATGTTTTTTTTTTGTGAGGTCAGGGACCAATGTGTTTTACAGTATGTAGTTATGTATGAACTCGGGCGATGTCACTTTGTAGACTTGTAATATAGGAGTAATACTGTAATATATATATATATATATATATATATATATATATATATGTGTGTGTGTGTGTGTGTGTGTGCAGTATAACTAAACCTTGTGTTTGCCAGTGTTGTTCCTTTAATCAATCGCATTGTTGGGAGTCGAAGATCCTAGGAAGTTGATGCATTAGACTTCGTCTTTGTGATAAAAAAATCCGGGATTTATCAGTTCCTACAACCTTTTACTCAGAAATGGAGGAAATCAATTGTCTTGACCTCTCAGGGTAGAAGGAGCAAAAACTTTCCTTCCTTATAAAGCTGGATCAGTGAAGTTTTAAACAATCTTAACTGATTCTTATGTGTTCTTTTAAATTCACAGAATCGTTGAGTTCATGTGAATTTCAACTTCCTATAGTGATCGAGATATTCATTTCTTTTTCCAAATTATAGGGCGTCTCTGTGAATTTCATCTTCTAGCTTAAACACTCACTTTACTCGGCGTCTTGAGTTTTAGCCTACCTAAATAACCCGTAATCATGACCTTCATAGTAAACCTTAGCCATCAAACTCGACGTCATATCGCGTGATTTTTCGGAATCACACGTCTTAAATGGGAAGTTTGGAGGCCCATATGAGAGCAACTTTTCCAGAGGCTTACTTGTTCTTCACCGCGTTAAAGTGGTGCAAGGGGGAAAAACACACAACACAAGTCACCCTTTTACTAAATTCCTATCCTTATTATTGAGAGGACAAATTTTGGCAAATGGGTCCAGTAACAGAGTCTCTTTCAAGGTGCCATTGACCTTGCTTGACTCTTGTCCTTAATCATGCCAACATCGTTAAGGTAGGTTTTTTTTTTTATTATTATAAATTTAGCACGAATCTTCTATCGCATTATGTTTTTTTCGCGTAATTTTCTTCTTAATTGTAAAATTCAAAGCCTTTTTTAGGGGGTTGTTATTTGCCGCCCCAACTCTCTTATTCACCGCCCCAGTTTAGGGCAGGAATAGCAATCTAGCTGTTTTTATTATTAGAGAAGTGATAGGGATCGGATGATCCAAAGTTTGCCACATCTACTTCTTATGATCTAAAGTTCGTTTAATTGAAAATGATATATACTAGCTATAGTATGAAACTTGTTGACTTGACCTCGTTTTAATTTGCATGCATTTATCACATCAGAGAAGAAAAGAGGCGCAAAATAATCACAATGCAAGTTTGCCGCTAATCTTCTGTAATATTGTGTAACAATGCCTTATTATGAGGTGATTTCATCGAACAAGAGTAGTGAAATGATTTAGAATTTTGAGCGGGAATAATTAAGGTGTAGAGATTATATTATGAGTTTTACTTTAAGACGGATTCTATTGTGAGATCGTCTCATCGTATGTGATGATATTATGTTACTTATGAAGTAGATTAGTTTTGAAAAGTAATAGTGTTTTTTTAAAGTAACGTGTTAATCTTTTAAAAGTAATATATTAAGTGGATTAATACGATGAGGCTATCCCCACATAGATCGATCAATTTTCAGATTCTGCTTCATGGAAAAGGATGCAAAGGCACTACTGACTCGATCAACCCAAAAGAGTTAATAAACAAAACTTTTCAACTCCCAAGCGTGCAAGTACCATGAGTGTTATGTTTTCAACGTTGAAATTAAATAATCATAACCTCTACTAGTGAGTACACGTCCCCTTCATATGGTGGTGGGAGTAATGGAACTAATCGGAAAAATGATACTCGTGGCTAGAGCCGGCCACGGGCCGGGCGGGCCAGGGCTAGTGCCACTGCTCGACTTTTGGGGCACTAGCACTAGCCCGCAGTGCTTTGACCGGGCTTTGACCCGGGTTTGACCCGGGCTAGGGCCGGGCGGGCCAGTGCTCGGGCCT
>JBBYHQ010000015.1:2083967-2112612 GCA_038382645.1 Spergularia azorica
GAGGAATAAACCATCGGGAATGAGTAATTTCAATTGGGTTAATAAGAGGAAGAAAGCCGTTAGTGTGATTAGGTTAGTGACACTACGAATTAAGTATAATCTTTTGGGCGAAAAGGTAGTCGAGGGTCGTCTTGTCAGAGAAGCTACAAAGCACATATACATTAAAGTCACACACCAACCCATTATGTCTATGGTGGCTCAAGATGGAGCGCAGTGATACTAAGTTGCAAGTCGACTTTAACACTTTAACCAATTAGTGTACATGCCAACTTTTAAAGACCGATGAGAAGATTTCGGATCAAGGGCAAGCTCTCTTCTCATAGGCTTATGTACCCATAGTGGAATTACTCAAACCTCAAGCTATGGAGTTTGTCCAAAAACCTTGGGTACCCATAGTGAAAATTTTCCATCTTTAAATTTACGCATACCATTCATTTAAAGTTTTAAATAATATTATAGGATAAATTGCAAGAAATAATAAAAAGTGTTAGATTTTGTTAGATTTCTCGTCCCCTTCTCAAAGCTTCGAGCTTTGTAAGCATTATCTTCATGTCTTCTGTTGCTGAATTTGTGACTGTTGATGTTAGGTCTGTTTACGAAGTTTCAAAAGGTTTGATTCTTATGTACTGTACTCCGTATTTTTCTTTTCGTGGTGTTGGTGGCTGGTGGTGGATCGGGTGGGTGGGGAGAAATTGGTTTGTTTTCTTCCTTTTCTTTTTTTTTTTTTTAATTTTTTTAATTTTTATAAGTTGAGTCAATGCCACATAGGAACTTGGGGATGCCACCAAGAACAAATTCTGTAGCTTAAGATCGGAATCCGTCAAAGGTGGTTTTACCATAACAAATATAATTATTAGGTGGTTCCTACAAAATTATTTTTATTAGGTGGTTCCCCGAAAATTGAGCAACTTATTAGGTGTTTTCCTCAATTTACCCATTATAGTATACAAACACAAAATAATATAAAATATGAAGGACTTATATTTTTTTTATAAATGGAACACAATACAATCTCGTTATTAATCCAGACAACAACAATTATTAGGCCTACATAAAACATTCTTTGACTGGAAAAGCTGTTGACAATAACTGATTGAGCAATAATACATTTGAAATTCACAGTGCATCGCGTTCACGACCGTCACTGCACCCGGTGTTCTGTAGCCCTTATTACTGCAACCTCTTTCAATCATATAAGATGTTAGATAAAACACATCAAACTTTGAAATGAAATTGAGAAATACTTTTAAATGATTTTATCTAATACTAACAACTCACATGGAGATAAAAGGATCACTAGCAACAGAAGTAGAGGAACATACATCGTACTTTTTGCCATGTTGAATAATTATCTTGTGGTTTAAAGTTTGGTGTATGAAGAAATATGCTAATCTTTAAATCTTATTATATATTTAAAACTTGTAAAGTTTTATTAAATGTAATAACCTTTTTCGGGGAAGAAATCACACATACTTAATATAGAAGATCACTTTATTTTTCCAATTACTACCTTTCATTTATGAATTAGACATCTTTAAGTCGTATCTTAGTTATTTGGAAACATATTATATAGTTTTGGTAGCATATAATACTAGAAATAGACTAGATTCATTGATTGTTATTTGGATAATTCTGATCTGATTTGATTTGATTTGAATAAAACTGATCTGATTTGATTTAATTTGAATAAATCTTATCTGATTTGAAAACACTGTTGAATAAGTTGAATCGCACAAGGCTTTAGAGGAGTTAGAGCTCCCATAAAAAAGTGAGTCATTTTTGTTCCGAGACCATCTTGGGCAAAAACGATAGGGTATGTACATCGGTTTTGACCACTTTTATTAGAGTATCTAAATGTTCTCCAAATCTTACCATGGAAACCTTTGGAGTGCCCTTGATGGATATGAGGGTCTGTGTCCTCTATTCGGGGAGTTCTTTAAAACCCATCAGCACCCATCAGCTTACATCACATGTTCAAGATTGCGTGCCCCTGTGGCTGATTTTTAAATGTAACATAAATTTTGGAGAAATGCTAGGCCAATTACGAGAGAGGCTACACCAATCACCGTGATTGGCACTCCCATGCCAATAACCGCGCATGAAGACAAAAAAGTATGGGGAGGTGGGGTTTTGAGAAGAAAAAAAAAAGAATAATTGACCCACTATTTTCTTTTTTCTTTTTTCCAAATCACGTCGTCTACTCAACTCTCTCTCCTCTCTCCTCTTCCCTCATATAACCACCACCACGGCCACGGCACCACTACAACTAAACACCAACCTAGCCATCCTCTATGACACAAATCACCGGCAACCACCTCCAATAAAACGCCGAGGAGGATGGAAAAATTGTAAGAAACGCCGACAAGAACCATCTCTCTCCTCTTTCACAAAATTAAGCAACCATCTCAATCAAAATCCCATCATCGGCCGCCGACAACAGGTGAACGCCGGCGATAACCATTCAACAGATTAATCTTTTCATACCACCATTTCCATATCATATACAATTTCATCTATCCAATATACCATCTTAATTTTTCTATATACAATTGAGACATATTGTAAATCAATCCTTAAATCACCACTTCAAATACATAACAACCACCATTTCGATACCATAATATACAGTTTCATCTCTCATATATACCATCTCAAATTTTCTATATACAATTGAAGTATATCATTAATCAATCATTTTAAATCAACACCACAAATACATACCAACGCCGACGACTGGTTATTTACGGGGCCGACAGCCTTCCATAGACACCTTAACTAGGGTGTGGCCAATCCAAATAAAAAATCTCGCGAAGGTTTTGATGTGGCTGGAAAAGGAATTAGGGGACCATTTCCGGCACCGAGTGTAGTGGCGATCTCGATGACGACAGCGATGGGAGAGCATGACCATAATCGGAGGTCGTGTGTTGGTGGTGGATTGGTGACCCAGATTTATTGGGTGGCGATTTAGGCTGGGAAGGTGATGCGTGAGGAGGGTGAGTGGTAGAGAAGGCCGAGAAGAGGAGAGAGAGAAGGTTGTTGGGTTGACTCCTTCTGGGAAATGAGGAAGAAAATGGGATTTATTTTGGGTTGGTGGGATTTATTTGGACCATAGAGATGGACCGTCCAGATTGGCCAAAACTGGTGATTAGCATGTGAGTACCTATCACGGTGATTGGCGAGTTTGGCTACACCAATCACAGTGATTGACACGCCCATGCCAATCACCTTGCTAAAAGATAAAAGCAAGCCAATTGTCACAGTTGATGCACTTGAGCTTGTTAACCAAACACATTACTCTCTCCTCACCAATAAAATTGATTTCCATCCTCTCTCATTCTCTCCTCCCAGCCTCTCACCACCATGGCACCACATATGAAGCCCACGCAGACACCTTAATTCCGCCACTCACACGCCACCTCCGGCAAATACAGCAGACCACTGGCATACCAAGTCCGGCGATTTCCCCTCTCAGAAAACACAACCAAGCAAGTAAGCAACCCCTCACTAATCTCACATACGAAACCTTCTCCTATTACGGCCCGGACCACCACCGCGATCATCTCTCCTTATATAAACCCCACATACGAAACCTTGAGCTCCGGTGACCACCAATACCGCACCATCACATCACCATTTGCAAACACCAGACAATTTTCAAATCATACATTCAATCTCATCTTTCCTATATACCATTTCAAAATTTTTATATACCATTTCAAGATCCATATACAATCATATGGAGTATCATTAAAAAGACAAACTCTGATCTTAAGATCCATATACCCCATGCTGACTAACATTCACCACCGACTCACCATCACGATCACACCACCTTAATTAGCACACTATAATACCATTTAATATTTCATATACTACCTTTCATTATCATATACAATTTCACCATTCCCATATACGATTGTACCATTTTCTTATACAATTTCGCCATTCTCATATACCATTTCACCATTTTCATATATTTCCATCCTCGAATATAACAACAAACAATAATATCATCAATTTTGTATTTTGATGTGGATTTGAGATTTGTTGTGGTGGAGAATGAAGATGTGGGAACTTGAAATGGAGGAGAGAGAGAGATTTCTATAGGTTGTGGTTGTTGGCGGTGTGGGGTGGGGTGGCGCTATCATGGCCGCCTCACTAGTGATTCCGGCGAAGAAGGTGTGGTGGTGGTGACTGGTCAGAGCACAGGGGGGAGGTGGTCGTGGTAGAGGAAAGAGATGAAATGATGGGTGGGTGTAGGTCACGACGTCACGTGGGTATGGGGTATTTAGATAAGGGTGAGAAATAATGAGAGATGGATGATTACGATGGACGCACCAAAATCGGTGGTTGGCATGGGCTTGCCAATCACCGTGATTGGTGTAGCCTTTCTCACAAATTTTAGCTCTTACATTTTGCTAAAGCTTATAAAATTTCGTAGGCTTTTGACGAAAGTTCGATTTTCCTCGCCTGTTCTGAGCAAAACATCAATGCTTCAATTTTTGACCAATTATAACCACAAATGTCTCAAAATTTTCAACCATATCATAGATACCATGTATGTGTCTTTGATAGATTTAATCGGGTGATTCCCACCTCTATGAAGTGGTTTTGTCCTTTGGCAATTGGCACAAGACTTCTTCGAGGCTAACTTGTGTTTTTGGCTGACTTGAGGCATCTAATAATAGGTTTGCACCCCTTTAATCTTACTAAAACACACAATATGACCTTTAAAGTCTCCTACAAAATTTTGAGCCAGTTTTAGTTCTAGTACGATTTTGGGCCAAAATTGTATAGTAGTATCTTTCTAAACAAAAATATGATTTTCATTTTCTTTAAGTTCTGCAAAAAAGCATCCTAATGGTGGAACTCCTAAACGAGTACCGAAATGGCTTAGCGAATTACTCTTGAGAAGGTGACAAATGTAGGTCTTGAAATTAAGATGTCTGACCGCTTTCACGCTTCCTGAATCCAGCGGGGCTGGACTGAATTTTATATATGAGTCCTTGTAGTTAAATATTATTCGCTCTGAGAAATTGGTAAAGCTTGTAGGATATGTTGTAAAATGGAGCAAGATTCAGGCGTGGGTTTGGGAGAATTGAGAGTCTCGACATAATCCTAGTGAATGATCGAAGGGCTATCACTGAAAACCGAACGCTTAGGGCTGGTTCGGTATCATTGCCGTTTTTGGTTTTTGGAGTTTTGTGGCATACATTTTTGTTAAATAAGTTACAAAGTGAACTTTAGATAAAAAATGAAATCTGACCACTAAAAATTAAAAAACACTTACAGAAATTCAAAAACAAAAAATGTTACTCCATAACAAACAAGCCCTTAGTATCTGACCTTGAATGTGTCGGAGAGGAGAGAAAAAAACATTGATACATAGCATACAAGATAAGGAGATAATGAGTCGATCACCTTTGTCTAAGTGGTAAAAAAGAGGGAGTTGGAGCTCCGGCAATCAAAACTTCACTTGGTAAATGATTGTCGAAAACCATTGAGAGAACAAAAGTATACTTCTAGTCGAAAACCATTAAGAGAACAAAAGTATGCTAGAAGTAGGTAATGTTAAAAGTCATGATGTCAGATAATACTGGTTAGGGTTAACTTCCAACTTCCCAAGGGCTGGTCGGAAGGATGAGCGATAAATTAAGATTTACAAGACATTGAAAGGAAGGCCGAGAAAATACACTTAGACATGCTAGAGAATCGAACCCTTCATCGATGGAACAAGCTAGAGCAAGATGACAAATATTCATAACAGTGCTCATAGTAAGAGAAGAAAATAACTCTATGATGTGGAAGAAAGTAAAATGATGAACAAAATTATCCCTTGACATTCCCATGCGCTATTATATAAAGAGCATATCTAAGCTATTACGGTGTATCATCACATAAAACACATTCGAGAAAGTAAAGTTTAAGTGCGTTGTGGGTTTTCCCCTGTTTCCTTTAGAGTTTTCCAAGTAAAAACTTGTGTTTCTCTATTTTTCTTTTGGTTTTTTTTTTTTTTTTTTTTCATTGTGGGTGACTCTAAAGCTGGTGCCAAGACTTAACAACTGGCATCAGAGCTAGGTTAATGTCGTGTCAGATTGTAAGGGTTAACAATGGATGATGGGAAGGTAAGAATCGATAAATTTGATGGTCGAGATTTCGGTTTCCGGAAGATGCAGATTCAAGACTATCTGTACCAGAAAAATCTGTACCTTCCCCTTGATAAGAAACCTGAAGAAATAAAGGAGAATGAGTGGAAAATCTTGGATCGACAGGCACTTGGTGTAGTTCGTTTGACATTGGCAAAGCGTGGCTTTTAATGTCAAAGATTAAACGACGACGACGGGCTTGCTTATCAAATATGTATGAAAAGCCCTCGGCTATGAACAAGGTAGATTTGATGCATCGTTTATTCAATCTTCAGATGTCTGATGGAAGTTCTGGTGCTGAACATATCAATGATTTCAGTCAAATAATAAGCCACTTGACATCTGTGAAAATTTGCTTGGAGGATGAGGTTAAAGCTCTAATTTTACTGTCTTCTTTACCTGATTCATGGGATACTATTGTTTTCGCTATCAGTAGTTCTCGTGGAAAGGAGACACTATTCTTTGATGAAGTTAGAAGCCTAGTTCTTAGCGAAAGCATTCGTGGGATAGATCTAGAAGAAACTCCAGGGAGTGCTTTTAGCGCTGAAAGTAGAAGGAGAAGTAAAATGCGTGGTCAAAGCAAACATGGCAGATCTAAGTCGAAAGGCAGGAGAAAATCAAAGGGAAGAACTCCGGGTTTGTGCTTGGATTGTGGTGAGAAAGGTCATATAAAAGGGAGTGCCCAAATCCCAAGAAAAAGAAAAACAATTGCTGGCAGCAAGATGATGGTGACTCTTCCGTCAATTCTGCCACAGAATGCTTTGGTCTTAAGCGTCGAAAGTCCGATTGAGTCTTGGATACTAGACTCTGAATCGTCATTACATTCTTCACCATATAGAGAATTGTTCCAGAATTTTAGATCTGGTGAATTCGGGAATGTTTATCTAGCGGACGATGAAGCTTTAGAAGTTATGGGGAAGAAAGACGTTAGTATGAAGACTTCGAGTGGGAGTTTATGGAAGCCGCAGGATGTTAGGTATATTCCTAGCTAACTTGAAAAAGAATCTGATTTGAGTGGGTCAACTGGATATGGCAGGCTACAAGACAGTTTTCGGAGATAGTTTGTGGAAGGTAGTCAAAAGTGCTATGGTGATTGCACGAGGTTCGAAAACAGGGACTTTGTATGCTATTGAGGGTGTACAAACATGTTAGCCGTAGTTGATGAAGATTACTCCAAACTATGGCATGATAGGCTTGGACACATGAGCGAGAAAGGGATGAAGATGCTAGCTGCTAGAGGTGTTCTATCTGGTTTAAAGTCAGTAGAATTGGGTCTTTGTGAGAGCTGCATTTTGGGCAAGCAGAAAAGGGTCAGCTTCACAAAGACCAAGAAAAAAAAATTAAAGACGGAGAGGTTAGAGCTAGCACACACTAATGTGTGGGGACCAGCACTAGTGAAATCCCTTAGTGGCTCGCGGTTCTATGTCACATTCATTGATGATTTCAGTCGGAAGTCATGGGTTTACAACTTTCAAGGTCTGGAAAGCTGAAGTTGAAAATCATACCGGCAACAAGATAAAATGCTTGCGATTCGATAATGGAGGTGAATATGAGGACACTAAGTTCAAGAAGTTTTGTGCTGATAATGGGATCCATTTGGAGAGAACTATTCCCGGAAAAGCTCGTCAGAATGGGGTTGCTGAAAGGATAAACAAGACGTTGAATGAACGTGCAAGGAGTATGAGGCTGCATGCATGGATGCCAAAAATGTTCTGGGCAGATGCCGTAAATACCGTTGTGTACTTGATCAATAGAGGGCCATTTGGTCCTTTGGGTTTTCGGCTCTCGGAAGAGGTGTGGACAAGTAAACAAGTTAATCTCTCCCACCTTAAGATATTTGGATGTGTATCTTATATACATTTTGAGAAACGAGATAAATTGGATCCAGAGGCTGTCAAGTGCTACTTCATAGGTTATGGCTCTGACATGTTTGGGTATCGGTTATGGGATGAGAAAAACAGACACTATGATGTAACCTTTGATGAGAGTGTTTTGTATAAAAACAAGGCTGATCATACTAAGAAAGTGGGAGTGGAGCTTGGAATAGTAGACTTACAGAAAATCATAGAGAATAACGTTCGATCCCAAGGAAGTACTAGTGATATTTTTAGTGACGTGATGGACCAATTATCACTGATGAGTCTCAATCCGAGCAGAGACTACAAAGATCGAAGTCTGATCCTTGTTTAAGGAAATCAAATAGAAAGACTAGATCACCAGACAGGTTGGATCTATCTCCTGTTGTACGGACACCAAAAAAAAAAAAAAAAAAGTCAGAATCTGCATCGTTGCATTATCTTTTACCAACGGATGCAGGTGAGCCGGAATTCTATGAAGAAGATATTAAGTGGGAGTATGCCATAGATGAAGAGATGAGCTCCTTGGAAAAGAACAACACTTGGGTTTTAGCAAAATTACCGATGGGAAAAAGAGCATTACTCAACAAATGGGTTTATAGGATCAAGAAAGAACATGATGGCAGTGTACGTTACAAGGCGAGAGTAGTTAAGGGGTATTCACAGAAGCATGGGATTGATTATTTTGAGATATTATCTCCGATTGTCAATCTGACTACTATTCGCATTTTGTTGAGTACAGTTGGTGCTGAGAATTTGTTCCTTGAGCAAATGAATACTGGTGACCTCGAGGAGGAATATACATGCAACAACCAGATGGCTAGAGAGTTCCAGGGAAGGAGGAGTTGGTGTGTAAGCTTAACAAGAGTTTGTACGGTTTGAAGCAAGCTCCGAGACAATGGTACAAAAAGTTCGATGCGTTCATGTCTGCCAATGGCTTTGAGAGAAGTAATTCAGACCACTGCTGCTACTATAAGAAGTTTGATATATCTTATGTTATCTTACTTCTATATGTAGACGATATGTTGATAGCAGGGCCGAACTTGAAAGAAGTCAATGATTTGATGCAGAAGTTGTCAAAGAATTTTGAGATGAAGGACTTGGGAGACGCAAAACAAATGCTTGACATGAGAATTACGAGAGACAAGTCAACTAGATCCTTGAAGTTGTCTCAATAAGAATATTTTGAAAAGGTGCTGAGAAAGTTTTGTATACTACATGCTAATCCCACAAGCACTTCTGTGCCAAGTCATCTCAAATTGTCCAAGGCGCAGTCACCAGAAACAGTTGAGGAAGAAGAATACATGTCCAAAGTACCTTACGCTTCCGGTGTAGGTAGTCTACTGTACATTATGGTCTGCACCAGACCTGATATAGCGTATGCAGTGGGAGTTGTGAGTCGGTTTATGTCAAAACCAGACAAAGAGCATTGAGAAGCTGTGAAGTGGCTGTTTAGGTATCTAAAAGGAACTTCAAAAGTGGGTCTTCACTTTGAAAAAAGTGAAGTAAGACTTGAAGGGTTCATGGATGCTGATCTCAACGTAGATTTTGATACAAGCAAAAGTACTTCAGGGTACGTCTTCACTATTGGTGGTACATCAGTGAGTTGGATGTATAAGCTCATAAATGTGTCTCCATGTCAACCACAGAGGCCGAGTATGTAGCTATGTCGGAAGCAGGCAAGGAGATGGTGTGGTTGAGGAATTTTTTGGAGGAAAAAGGCAAGAGACAACCGTATAGTGTGATGTTTAGTGACAATCAGAGTGCAATACAGCTTGCTAAGAACCCAATCTGTCATTTTAAGACCAAACACATTCGACGCATGTATCATTTCGTTCGAAACTTGGTGGAAGAAAAAGTGCTTGGTTTGCAGAAGGTATCGGGTTCTGAAAATCCAGCAGATATGCTCACTAAGAGTGTCGATGTAGGGAAACTAAGGTTGTGCAAAACCTTAGTTGGCCTCTGTGATTAGTGAAAGGAGGTGTTAGCGCATTAGGTGTTCAAAGGATGTGTGGAGGTGTAAGAAGCTGGGTATGGAGCTTCTCTTCAGCATCACTCTCCAAGTGGGAGGTTGTTGAGTTATGGAGTCTGATAAGAAAACTTTATGAGGAGTTAAAATGGAATAGGACACTAAATGAGCATTTTCAGTTATAGTCTTTTGGTTTCCGTAGTCTATTAACTAGTAATAAAGGTTCTTATCTCTTGATATTTCTAGGCTCTATTATATAAAGAGCATATCTCAGCTATTACGGTGTATCATCACATAAAACACATCAGAGAAAGTAAAGTCCTAGTGCGCTGTGGGTGATCCCCTATTTCCTTTGGGGTTTTCCACGTAAAAACTTGTGTCTCTCTATTTTCCTTTTGTTTTGTTTTTCATTGTGGGTGAATCTAAATCTGGTGCCAAGACTTAACAATATCTACTTTTATTGAAACTTAGTCACCTATTATTTGTCAATCTCTTATTCTTCATATCTCTTTTGTTATGTGTCAACAGTTATGCTCTGAATTCGTTGTTCCTACAAGTTGTGGAAGCAATCTGATGCTTCCCGCTAGCAAATTTGATCCCCAAGGCTACTTTGAGTCTTGTCGACAAATCTACGGTGTGTCGCCTCGTCCAATGTGGGTGGAATCCTACTATGGTGGGCGGGTAAGTGCACAAATTGTTATATACTCATTACATGTTACTAATCAAATTACTTTTTAGCTAAGACTTGAAGTTTGGATTTACTGACATTGCAGGATATAAATACCACTCTCAAAGATTTTGGAAGTAACATCATTTTTTCAAACGGCTTGATGGATCCTCTAAGTAGCGGAGGGTAATAAGTTCTTTCTGATTAACCTAATTATTATAATGCAAATGTCCATTATGTATCTAGAAATTAAATGTTTATTCTAACATCTATTGCAGAGTACTTAAGGACTTGTCGGAGACGATAGTAGCGATTACGACCACAAAAGGTAACTCTTATTGACAAACTTATTTTTTCTTCACATTAATGAAATGTAATATTATTAGATCGAGGAATAAGGTACTTGGTTTCACGAGGTAAGAATGTAAAAAAGATCGACATTCACAAGTAGAGGAAAAACAACATACTCCGTATTATAGATGAATAGGAAAAGCTAGTGGGACTCTATGGGAAGTAGATTCAAAATTCATTGAAGTCTAAACAGTTATTTTTTCTTCCCATTTTCAGGGTCTCACTGCCTCGACCTAGCCGCAGTAGCTGCAGACGACCCGGACTGGCTAAAAGAGCAGCGGGAGCAAGAAATGCGGGTAATCGGTCGTTGGATCCGATCCAGCAGCGGATCAAAGCTCACGGTCATCTGTGCCGTCCTCCCTTTACTGATTAGTCTAGGTCTTCTATTCGACAACTAGATACGATAGCACTGTAGAATATGCTTTAGATGATTTTGCGGATATGTAGTATACATGATCTAGGGGTAGTTTAGTAATCTACCAAAATCGGTTATAACCGAAAAGCTGAGTTGGCACTAGGTTGTTAGAGCCAACCTCAACTATAAATATGGTTGTATGATCATACTTGCAAGCTAATGAAAAATGAAATGAAGAAGCTTCTCGTTTACTCTTCATCTGTTCTTCATACTCATTAACTTCACTAACTTCTCATGGTATCAGGCTTAATCACGATCCAATTTACACAAAAATTATCAAATCTCACCAAGTTTTCGCGAAATTTCACCTAATTTCACAACTATCGAGGTTGAATTAATCGAATTCAGCTCAAATTCTAGGTTTTCAACCTAAATTCATCCCAAATTTTGTAGCGTAAGTGAACATTTGGTCTCAATCACGATTTTCACAAATTGTGATCAATTGCAGTTTTTTCTGGTTAATCTGCACCTTCGGATTTTCTCTGTGAAGTTTCCGGTTCGATTTCGACATAATTTTGGGCAAAGAAGCTTGTTCAACAAGTTTCTTGGAGTGGTTGATTACTAAGTCATTGATTTTAGTATAATTTCTGTTGTTTAATTGTGGTTTCTGACATTTGTTAGCAATTTACTTGTTGGTTGATGAATTCGGAGGTTCCTTGAAGTTTTAGCGTAATTCAGAAGTTATCTGGTGATATTCTTAGTGATTTTTTGGCAAAATCCGACTGTTCCGAGGCATATTGTGGTGAAAGCTGGTTTTTCTGTCAAAGAATATAGTTGCTGGTATTTTCTGCAGGAAAAATGGTGGATTCTGCAACTCCTGGTTTTCAGGCAACTTCTGGAACACACTATGCTCATCCATACTATATCTCTTCAGGTGATCAGATTAACACACCTTTAGTTCCACGCAAATTCAATTGTAGTGATTATTTGCAATGGACTTGTACCCTAAAGATGTCTCTGCTTGCCAAAAATAAGTGGTGCTTTGTAACTGGTGCATTGCCAAAACCTGCTGTTGCTCACCCTGACTACCAGAAATGGATCTTTGTGGATCACCTTGTTATGTGTTGGATACTGTTTGCTATGGTAGAGAAAATTTCAGAAAAAAACAAAAAATTCAGAGGGGTTTCAGTATTCTAATACATCTAAGGAATTGTGGGATGAGATAAAGGAGAGTTATGGTCAAACAGGCAGTTTGCAATATTATGAGTTGTAGTGTAAATTACCTGACATTAAGCAGAATGGTGGAACTTTGGCTGAATATCATAGAAAACTGAAGAAAGTCTGGGAAGCTATGTCTGCCATAGAGGGTATACATGTCTGTAGTTGTGGGGGAATGGATCAATGCTCCTGCAACATACTAAAATAGTTGGTAGATGCACAAAACAGGCAAAGATTGGTTAAGTTTCTGATGGGAGTGGATTCATGCTACCAGACAATAAAGCTAAGGATGACATCCCGTCAACTTCTCCTTTACCACTGTTTACCAGTGCTTACAGCAGGCTTCTCAAGCCAGAAAGGGGCAAAAATATTGATGACAAAGTCTCTAACAATCAGGCTATTGAGGATGTCAGGGCAATGACAATGGATAAGCCTTATCCTGCAAGCAACAATTACAAGACACATCAACAATTCCAGATTCCCCCTAACCTTTCAACAATTTGGATTCACTACTGATTATAAAGCTTACAGGGAATTCAAGAAAACATCAGTCTGCAAGCATTGCAACAGAAAGGGTCGTTTATCAGCTGAATGTTTCAAGAAATCTGGTGCAAAGATTCCTGAGTGGTCAAACAGCTTAAACAAAGCAAAGAAGCTGCAAACATGGTCCAAGATTCTTGTGCTGAACAACCTGGAGCATCTGACCCTCTGTCCCTGATGCAGTTTCACAGCACAGCAACCTAATGCAGTATATGTGGATCCACATGTCTTTAATTCCATGTGGCACCACATATCAGGCATCTCCATTAGCTTCTGCAAATAACCTCCACTCTATGACTAACTTTGCAGGTATTGCTCAGAGAATTACATCAGCTATCACTTATTTGAACTCTATATCTTGGATAATTGACACTGGAGCAACTGAACACATGTGTCCATATTATTACCACTTTACCAATATTCAGAAGCTGAATAAACCCCTTATGGTGGGTTTGCCAGATGGTCAAAGGAAATCAGTACATTTTATTGGCTCTATACAGTTCACCCCAGAAATCCTGCTGACTGATGTTCTCTATATACCAGACTTTAAGCATAGCTTATTATCTATCAGCCAACTAGTAGCAACAAATGGTATTATTTGCACTTTTGACAGCAATAAATGTTTGTTTCGGGACCATTCAACTAAGAAGCTTGTTGCAGCTGGTCACAGAGAGTCAGGGTTATACAAGATCAAAGGGATTGCTTGTTCTTCTTTGTTTTCTGCATCTAAGAGCAATAAGACTGTAAGTAATGCTCTCCCAGCTTTGGTTAATAATGCTGCTAGCAAAGTAGATTTACCTCTGATACACACAAGACTAGGGCATTCCTCTTTGTCAAAATTGCATCATGTATCTCACATCACCAATAATGGAATCAAAAATATGTTATGTGAATCTTGTGTTCTTGCCAAACAACATAGATTACCATTCCCTAGAAGTCAATCTATGGCAGCTTCTATATTTAGGTTGATTCATGTTGATTTGTGGGGGCCTTATCATACACCAAGTATTTCTGGAGCCATATAATTTTTTACTATATTGGATGATAGAAGTAGAGCAGTCTGGACTCATCTACTTAAGAATAAGACACAAGTTTATGCTACTGTGGAAGCTTTTCTAGCTTATGCCACAAACCAATTTGGAATCACAGTTAAACACATCAGATCTAATAATGGCACAGAAATTGTTCATCAATTATGTGAAAGAGTATTTGCTACAAAGGACATTGTGCATGACAAATCAATGCCAGGTTCTCATCAGCAGAATGGTAGGGTTGAGAGAAAACACAGGCACCTAATTGAGACTGCTACAGCCATTAAAATTCATGCTGGTTTTCCTACAAGATTTTGGGGTGAATGTGTTATGGCTGCTACATATTTGATCAATCTTATGCCTGCTGAGTTACTGAATTGGAAGACACCTCATGAAATCCTTTTTGGCAAAGAACCTCAATATGACCACTTGAGAACTATTGGTTACTCCTATCATGCCTTGACAATTGTCTCCCACATAGACAAATTTGCACCAAAATCATAAAGATGTGTAATACTGGGTTATCCAAATGCTCAAAAGGGGTATAAACTGTTCAATCTAGAGACCAACAAGGTTATTGTCAGCAGGAAGGTTATTTTCTAAGAAGTTATATTTCCATTCAGAGAGGGTGTCAAAAATCCATCCATTAGCCTAACACCTGTAATGCCCTTTGGTAAGACAACCTTGCCAGACAACCCCTTCTCCAATATTGATGATCAAAACACAAATCCACCTTCTCCACACTTTACTATACCTGATACACCACCCTCAGTCACCCTTTTCACCTGCTACTTCTCAAAATCAAAACTCTCCTGTTATTTCTGACACCTTGTCACTGATACCAAACACTGATAGCATGATCAGTGAATCTGAAGAGCATTCAGATACAGATTCTGTTTTTCCCTAGAAAATCAACCAGACCTACCAAGGTCCCATCAAAACTAAATGATTTTATATTTTCTGCCCTACCTACTAGAACACCAAACATGGATGCTAGTTCAAGCTCAGAGTCTGAAGCTTTTCAAACATCCACTTATTCTACTGATTACATGGCATCTATGATCACCATGATGAAAGAGGATGAGCCCAGTCACTACTCAAAGGCTGCAAAAGATGACAGATGGGTAGATGCTATGAATAAAGAATTGGCTGCATTGGAGAAGAACAATACGTGGTTTTTAACTGATTTACCTGAAGGAGTAAAACCAATTGGCTGTAAATGGGTATACAAAATAAAACACAGGGCTGATGGCAGTGTGGAAAGGTTTAAGGCCAGGTTAGTGGCTAAAGGGTATAATCAAGTCTATGGCAAAGGTTATAAGCAAACATTCTCTCCAGTTGCTAAGTTTGCTACTGTTAGAGTTATCTTGGCCTTAGCAGCAACAAAGCAATGGTCTTTACATCAACTGGATGTCAACAATGCCTTTCTTCATGGATACTTGGATGAGGAAGGGTACATGGTACCACCACAGGCATACCATGTGGCAAAGCAAGGGCAGGTCTACAAGATTCAGAAAAGTCTGTATGTGCTTAAACAGGCCAGCAGACAGTGGAATAAGGAGCTTTCAGTCTTTCTCACAACTCAACTTGGATTTACTCAGTCCAAAAATGATTACTCTCTTTTATACAAGGAGAATTACAGCTTAATCACAGTCTTGGTCGTCTATGTAGATGACCTACTGATTAGTGGTTAAGATGCTGAGAGCATCAAACAACTGAAGGTTGATTTAGACACAAAGTTTACCATCATAGACTTGGGTGTGCTGAGATATTTTCTTGGCCTGGAGGTGTCTAGAAATTCTTCAGGGATCCTGTTAAACCAGAGAAAGTACATTTCAGACTTCGTTAAAGACACAAAATTGGCTGATTGCAAACCCTGTACTTTTCTATTTCCAGCAAATGTCAAACTTTCTCATGATCAAGGAGAGTTGCATCCTGATCTTGAGCAGTATAGAAGAATAGTGGGAAAGCTGCTGTATTTGGAACTTACCAGATATCTCTTATAGTGTGCAACAACTCAGTCAGTTCCTGAGTTCACCTAAAATTCCTCACTATCAGGCAGCTTTACATATAGTGAAATAAAAAAAATGATGAGAGAGAAACTAGAGAGAGAATATCTGAAATTAGGTTGTACGGCTAATTAGGAAAACACATAAATTCGCTGAATCTTTCAGTTTGATTTAATCTTGGCCATGGCTAGAGCAAAATCAAAGAGGAAGAATCAGAGTAGTAGGAAAACAAGTAAGAAGAAATCAAAAAGTAAGTGTTTTGAGAATCGAAGGGAGGCTCCGTCTACATCAGATGCGGTGAAATTTAAGCAAATTGGTGAGATTCAAGGCATTCCAGCTCTGGATCTCTCAGATATTGAGTCGGATGAAGAAGGTGAACAAGGAAATGAGGATGAGAATGAAGAGGAAAGGAGTGGAGAAGATGCTGAGGATACTTGGCAGGTTGTACGGAAACAGGGTAAAGGTAAAAATCAAAACTTTTCTTCATCTCCTGAAAAATCTACTAAACCTATGTTATCTCTATCTATTGATGATGTTAAGGAAGGGGTTTCCTACTGGAACAATGCTATTGTATGCTATGTTATAGGAGCTAATCCCCCTTTAGACATTATGCAAGGCTATTTCAATAGGATATGGGGTAGTAAAGGTTTAGATAAGGTGTCTATGTTGCCTAATGGGGTTTTTGTTGTGAGATTCAAAGAATTGGGAGATAAAGATAATATCTTGAAAGCTGGACATTACTTGTTTGACAATAAACCCTTGGTTGTTCAATCATGGTCTGAAGAAATGGAACTCAGTAAGGGGTTGGTTAAAATTACTCAGGCTAGAATTAAAGTTTTGGTCTGCAACTTGCATCCAAAAGATTTCTGGATTGATAGGGAAATATATAAGAGTGATGCGGCTACTGTTGACAAAACTAGACTGGGTTTTGCTAGAGTAATGGTTGAGGTGGAAATTGGTCAAGATTTCCCTGCAATTATTACATTTAATGATGAAAAAGGGAATGAAATCAAGCAGAGTGTTGAGTATGAGTGGAAGCCGACTGTATGCAATAAATGCAAGGGAGTTGGACATGAAGGGAGTCAATGTAGAAGAAATGCAGCAAAAAAACTTCCTAGAAACAACACTCGAAATGTGCAGAAGAAGAAGCCTGCTTCAAAGAAGGTATGGGTTCCAAAACAGACACAGCAGCCTGCTGAAAAGACTGGGGAAAGCAATTTCTCCACACCTGTGAATCAGATTCCTGTTCAGACAGTTGTGAGCTCCCCCAGGCCTGTTCAGAGACAGCTAATTCTGTTTCAGAAGAGTCAAGATGCAGGAACTCAGAAGGAAAATGATAATAGCCCATCTTATGCTAGTATTGTCAAGTATGGGACTTCAACTGGAGATGTGGGGAATAGTAGTGTGATCCATGGTCAGGGTGACCATGGCTAACATTGCTTGCTGGAACATAAGGGGACTGAATAGCCAGAGCAAACAGAAAGATATATCTAGATTCATGAACATTCAGAATGTTGGGCTATTCAGTCTCCTTGAGACCAAGGTGAAACCTGGTGCCCTCAATAGGATTCACCTTGGCTTGGGAAACAATTGGGCACTTACTACAAATACTACTTTTCATAAGGGTGGTAGGATTTGGGTTTTATAGGATCCAAATAGATTTAATGTCAACATTATCTATATGGATAGCCAATGTATCCGTACTAGAGTAGAGGAAGTGGGTAGGAAATGTTTTTTCTCTGTCACTTTTGTTTATGGATCAAATGAAGCTAAGGAAAGAGCAAGTTTGTGGCAGAAACTGGTGGATTTTAGTCAGAATATGAATGATCCCTGGGCTGTTATGGGAGACTTCAACAATGTGTTGAAACCTGAGGAGAGAATTGGCTCAAAGGTCACTCATGCTGAAATCATTGAATTTCAAAAGTGTGTGCACACATGTGACATTCAGGATATTACTGCAAGAGGGTGTTTTTATACATGGAACAATAAACAACATGGGAGTAATAGAGTCTTTAGCAAAATTGATAGAGTTCTGATTAACTCCAGTTGGATCAATTACTTTCAGGAAAGTAGAGCGTACTTTCACCCTGAGGGCCTATTTGATCATTGCCCTTGTGTAGTCAGCCTCTATGCAGACAGGAGGAAGAATAGAGCTAGCTTCAAATATTATAACATGTGGAGTAAAGCTCTTACTTTTGCACACATTATTGAAAAGGGTTGGATGTTGGATGTATATGGATCTGCAATGTACAAAATTGTGAAGAAATTGAAGGCATTGAAAGAGCCTTTGAAGAAGCTTAACAGAGACATGTTTTCCAATGTGGAGAATGCTGCTTGTAAAGCTCAAAATGACCTAGCTGAATTACAACAACTTCTGCACCAAGACCCTCATAATGCTGAGTTGAAGGAAAAAGAACTGAGAGCTGCAACTCATTTCAATTTTCTGAACAAAGCAAGATACAGCTTCTTGAAAAGAAAAGCAAGATAGAATGGCTGGCTGATGGAGATGAAAACACAAGTTTTTTTTCATAGTTCCATTAGAGCAAGAAGAATAAGGAATAATGTCTATCAAATAAAAGACATGGAAGGCAACATGCAATCTGAGGACAGTGGAGTCCAGGAGGCTTTTCTAGAATTTTACAAGACCCTTCTTGGCTCCTCTACTACTGTGAAGCCTGTTCATTTTGGTACTGTTAGGAAAGGGAAGTGCATAACTGAGGAAATAAGCAACACTTTGATGAGAAAAGTCACAAGAGAAGAGGTGAAGAAGGCTATATTCTCTATTCTAACAACAAAAGTCCGGGCCCTGATGGTTTTTCTAGCAAATTCTTTAAAGACACCTGGAATATAATTGGTAATGATATCACTGATGCAGTATTGGATTTCTTCAGTACAGGGAAAATGCTCACTCAGCTGAATTGCACTACTCTGACACTGGTGCCTAAAGTGAAACAGCCTGTGAGTGTGTTAGAGTATAGGCCTATTGCCTGCTGTAATACCATTTACAAGGGCATCTCAAAGACCATATGTGATAGACTGAGCAGCATTCTACCTGATATTGTGAGCAAAAATCAGGGAGCTTTTATAAAAAACAGGGATATTGTTGATAACATAATGATATGCCAGGAATTGGTGAGGAAATACAAGAGAAAAGGGGTCTCTCCTAGGTGCATGATCAAAATAGACTTGAAAAAACCCTATGATTCAGTGGAATGGAGCTTTGTAAGACAGATGATGCAAGCCCTAGGGTTTCCTGGAAAGTTCATAGAACTGATTATGGTATGTGTTGAGACTCCCTGCTACTCTATCTCTTTAAATGGATCAAGCTTTGGCTTTTTTAAGGGAAAAAGAGGGCTTAGGCAGGGTGACCCCTTGTCTCCACTTATATTTACACTCTGCATGGAATATTTAAGCAGAATACTCAAGATTGTTGCAGACACAAAAGGATTCAAGTTTCATCCAATGTGTCATAAGATGAATCTGAATCATCTTTGTTTTGCTGATGACTTGTTGCTATTTTGTAAAGGTGATTTCAGATCTGTCTCTTTGATATTGAGAGGCTTTACAACCTTCTTTGAAGCTACAGGGCTATGCTCAAGTCCTTCAAAATCTGAAATATACTTTGCTGGGGTTGGGATGAATATTATCATGATCAGAAGTCCCCTTATTTCATGGAAACAAGTATGCAGGCCACAGGAGAGTGGAGGACTTGGGATTAGGGATATTTTTACTTGGAATATAGCATGCATTGGAAAGATGGTGCATTGGATTTATAAGAAAGCTGATACTCTTTGGGTTAAATGGATAAATAGCTACTATCTGAAGGGGAGTAATTGGGAGGATTATAACCCTCCAGTGGATGCTAGTTGGAGCTGGAAGAAAGTCTGCTCAACAAGAGTGAAGCTGCAAAGTGGCTACAGGGATAATAAATGGATTGGAACCAATACACTGTCTCAGAAGGTTTTTCATGGCTGACTGAAAAACATCCCAAAGTAGCTTGGGGTAGGTTCATATGGTCAAGACACATTGTGCCAAAAGCTGCTTTTATTAGCTGGCTGGCTGCTCAAGGTAGATTACAGCTGAGGGATAAACTGAAGAGCATTGGTGTATGTGATGATGATACTTGTCTGCTGTGTCAAACTGCCAGTGAAACACATGAACACTTATTATTTTGCTGTGAATACAGCAAAAGATGCTTAGAACTGGTAAGGGCATGGTATGACATGAAATTTCCTGAAAGCAACACACTGATCTGGTGTTGTAAGAAGAAGATGGGGTCAAAGCTGAGAAATCAGGTAGCAGGGGCTGTTATTTGCAGCTTGACATACTACATTTGGATGATGAGAAACAAATGCAGAATGGAAGGAGCAATTAGTAGGCCAGAAGTAGTGCTAGAATTGGTCAAAACAGAAGTGAAGTATAGATTGAAAACCAAGATTCAGAACATTAGTGAGAAGGACAAAGCTTGTAATTAGTTGCAAGCTATGTATAGGGGTTGGTTTGGGTGGATGCTGCTCTTAGTAGCATTCAATTTTTGCTGCTGATCTGGGTTTCTTTTTTCCCAGTTTAGCAAACTTTGTATTATCAATTTTGATCAATATAATTTCTTACATTTTTCCCAAAAAAAAATACATATAGTGAAATACCAGAAAGGAACTTCTGAAATGGCCTTATTCTACCCTGCATCTTCGACATTGTCAGTTGAAACTTATACTGATGCTTACTGGGGTAATTGTCCCTACAGTGGGAAATCATTGACTGGTTACTGCATTTTTCTGGGAAATTCTCTAGTCTCAAGGAAGACAAAGAAACAAACAACTGTCAGTAAAAGTTTTGCTGAGAGTGAATATCGGGCAATGTCAGTGACTACAAGTGAAGTGAAATGGTTGAATGCTTTGTTACATGACTTAAAGGTATCTCCTGCTCTACCAGTTGCCCTTTACTGTGATAATCGAGTTGCTCAACACATTGCGACTAATCCGGTCTTTCATGAGAGAACCAAGCATCTCAAAATCGATTGTCATTATGTCAGAGATAAGCTATAGGAAGGCTTCCTGGAAACAAGACATGTTTCAACTGGCTTGCAGCTTGCTGATGTTCTGACTAAAGGTCTGGGAGAGCATCAGCACAGATATTTTGTTATTTTGTTGCCAAGCTGGGTTTGGTATGTCAACCCCTAAATCCAGGTTGAGGGGGGAGTATGAAGTATACATGATCTAGGGGTAGTTTAGTAATCTATCAAAATCGATTATAACCGTAAAGCAGAGTTGGCACTAGGTTGTTAGAGCCAACCTTAACTATAAATATGGTTGTATAATCATACTTGCAAGCTAATGAAAAATGAAATGAAGAAGCTTCTTGTTCACTCTTCCTCTGTTCTTCATACTCACTAACTTCTCAACAGTTTACGTACTATCGATTCTAATGGATGAATATCAACTCATTGTGCACTTAAGCAAAAACGCAATAAAAGTAATTGAACTGACACAAAGATTTTTAGGTGAAAAAACCCTTTAAAAAGGGAAAAAAGCACCGGGTTTGTTGCCTCCTGAAGCTTCAGTATAGTTATTTCGATTCGAATACAAGTACAGAGTATTATTTGTCACTTGGGATTTAGATCTTATGAGCAGTTTTTGTAAGTAGTCGATGATCCTCCTCCCATCTATGGCTCCTTTTATAATGTTCCTTCTCCATAACGCCCAACGGTTATGTCATTACATTACTCGCTGCTTGATCCTTGCCTCTTGTCGCCTTAATGTCATCATTACCATATCAGCCCATGATCTCCTTAGGCCCATTAATCCTATTCATTGCCGTAAATGACTCTTCATGTTTGACTTCCGGTAATACCTTCTACATCTTTCGGTGATCTGCGAAATAGGCCCCCAACACAATACAATTGGGATCTGGTTCAGCGTCGGGTCCTTGTCATCATGTCTGTCTGAGGCCTCGTGTCAACGGTATTGTCACCTTTGCTGGTTGCTCAGTGGTCCACCAAACAGCGGGCGCATGTAGGCGTCGTCAAACTTTCTCCAGTACGAATGTATAGTGTGAACCGGTCTCTCTATCAACATCGCTAAACTGTCCTTCGCTCGACTGAGATTTGTAGCCGCAGATTCGTCCATAGAAAGCATTGGAAGAGTGAGATATTCTTTTGGAGACCTGGACTCCTGCACTGAAGTGTGTGGAACTAGGTAAAGTACAAGGGGCTTTGTCAGGAATCCGAATACCTGCATTAGTTGAGAGAAGACTCAAATAAGGAGACTTGTTAAGGAAATTGAAGATACGCTAGCAGCCATTACATTAAGATAAACATATTAATTGGAAGGGCTGGAAATGTGACGTACCAATGTGGTAAAAAGTACAACAATCACAGTAATGGTAACCATGGTAGCATTGACAGCGTCCAATGTCACGCCTGAGTAAGTAAACTTCATCGCAATAAAACACATTCAGTCAGAAACAACAACTTGAAACAACACTTTAAAGTGGAGTAGAATCTAACAGAAACGGCGAAAACCTGTTTAAATGCCAAAGCAATGGATACAGCTCCTCTCATTAGCCCTGCCCACCATATAATTACCTGTGAAGTTGAACTCTAGTCATTCACCATTCATCATTGATAAGTTGTCACGAGTTTAACTTAAGACGTGACGCTACCTGCTTGCTAAATGAAATGGATGACGCTTTTCTGGTATTATCTCTGTTCATACGATTGGATATGGCAGATAGAGGAAAGACAAAGGCAGCCCGCCCAAGTAGTATAAGAAAGACCACGGTGGCATAGATGCCAACTGATGTCCCAATGCTGCAGAAAGCGAAAAAAATGTTTGCTATTTACTACAATAGCATATCTGCTATGAAAAAACACGAGAATATTCCATAATATGTACGATTAGAGGAAGTATATTGAGAAAGAGGAAGTGGTTTTACTGTCACTTTGAAGTTAAAACAGAGGTCAGAAACAGACCTTAATTTGGTCATTTTCCATTTCTCAATGTCAAACACGTCAGTACCCACGTAAAGGAAAATGAAGGTCTCAGCTATAAATGACATAGTTGCAAATATGTGCCTGCAGCGAAACCAATTACACAATAAGATGTTTATCTATCGGGCTTTTGAGTAGAATAGAAAAGATAAAAATTTCTGAGTGGTAAAATCAAGAACCAGTTACATCATAATAACAGAGGCAGCTATTTGTAGATTTTGTACAAAGATCATCTAACCTTGTCGTGATCCTTGAATTTTCAGTGATATTATGCCACGCATAATGCGACATGACAATGCCACAAAAGAACACTGTCAAAATTCCACTCAACTGCAATAGCTGCGCAAAACAAACAAAAAAGAAACCACGTGATCTTTTGGTGCATGCGGTATGGAATATGTACATTGGCATAACAGAAATCGAAAATATTTCAACTCAATAATACCAGACTAGAATACATAATACACAAGAATAGATGATACACTTCTTAAAAAGAAGCACTAGGAAATAGGAACAGGCAAGTACTAAAACCAAGATAAAATTATTTTGAAGAGAATCAAACAATTGGTGTATTTTCACCTATGATTAGGACTTGTCTACTCACCTCAGCCAATGTGTAGGACAGATACGCCATCAGAACCATGAGGGCAATCTCACGATCCGTTGAATGTCTGCCGAGAAAAGTTGTACATTATAAGTAAAGAGTTACAGTCAACTGATAGTTCTAAACCATGGTTCTCCATAGACAAAAAAAAAAAACTCAACACTTACCTACCAAAGTAAAATACTTTAAGACCATATGCAGTCAGAAGACCAGTCTGCAGAGATATTGCAAAGTTCAGAAATTAAATACTTATGACAGGCCTTGCGACAAAGGTCAAGTATCTGCCGTGAAATTTCAGACTGATATTTCTATCAAGTCATCCAAAGTTACTAACCCTTGTGCACGAAGTATGCCCAAGCGAAGTTAGAAAGACAAAAAGCACACTCATACTCTCAAATATCTAGGTTAGGGTTAGAGCGGTCAACCTATTTCTATGAAATAAAATCATGAGTCAGGACTCAGGAATGTTTGATGGGAGAGGTAAAGCTAACTTCTTTGGGAGTAGATTACTGGATTTGAAATATGAACGAGCAGTATGAAGTGAAATGCGCAGTGTTAATGAAGGAAACTTTAAAACTGTGACACTCACTGTAATCCCAAGTGCAGTGCTGGCAAAGAAAAGATACAAAAAGTCTCCAAGAACCACTGCAATTGTCCTGCCACCCATCCTTTTCACATCCAGCTTCTGGATCGCATTGAACAGAACTACTGATGTTGCATCATTTACCACCCCTTCTCCGAAAACAAGGCTATACAATAGCGGAGTCTCATCTTGATTAAGAACCTACGCACATGGAACAACTTTATGGAAGGGATTTTTTCAGTAATAGAAGGTATAAACCTACATAAGCATAATACAATGATTCACTGACCTGAAGTGTGCACACGGTATCGGTAGACGAGAAAATAGTTCCAATAGCTGAAAAAAGAGGTCAAACAGGAAGTTAATTTTTACTGTTCTAGCTTTTATGAGTAGATCCGCTGAAGTCAAAGGAGCACTTGCCAAGGTAATCTCGCGCTGTCAGTCCAACAAATCCTACTTTAGGGAACAACCACCAGCTACCTGAAATGACAAGAATTAGCACGTACTTGAGAACAGATGAAACAGAGATCAGTAAAGACTTGATTCGATCTCATGATTACCAAATGCGATGATAGATGTTGATATAAATACACCAACAACGCCGAAAAGCATAATCGTCAAGAAGTTCTGAAAAAATTGTTTCTTTTTAACCTGGAACCTGTATGGCATAGGTTACCAACATAACCATTATGGTGCTTGGTTCAATATCAAATCTGATAAACTAGTCTTCATGTCCTAATATCCTTACCCAGCATTGAAGATAATTGGTGGAAGCAGATAAATGAAGAATAGTTCTTCATCAAACCGTAATATGTGAGAATTTTTCCCCTTGCTAATCAACAATATAATCAGTCCGGTCAAGCACCCCTGATGAAAAGAACTTACGTTATTACCAATTCATTTTGACATTAGACCAATATGTTTCTTCCTTCCTTGCTACACGACTGTTGTCAGATGTTCTGTAACTTCATCTTTAGAGTTTTGTCAAAATTACAAATTTGTTATACCTAACTGGATATCAAGCCAGATACACACATGCAACTGCTTCGATCAGATGTCAATGCAAAGAATTGCTCTAAAGCCAAATATAATACAGAAAGATATCCAATGAATGTTCTACGTCGTAACTCGTTTCTTTTGACTCCTTAGCTTTCTCATTTCTTCTTTACTCCACTCCCCTCCCTTTGCGATTCATCAATCAACCACAGATCTATGGTGGATACTGCGATACTAGATAGGTGTGTTTCACTCAACTGTTGGACCTGTTAGTCTGTTTCTCAAGGCAATCTGGAATTTTGGACTCCACTTACGCTCTACATATGCGCCTAAGAACTATTGCAGACTACCAACCTTTTCTCTCAGAACAAAGTCCCTTAAAGAAATACTTGACCACATGTAAAAAAAAGGGTAGGTTGAACAAAGGAAATCTCCTCCTTTTATTTTATTTTTCTATTTTGAGTGAACTCATGGTGAGATTCAGTTACAATTTTTTGTGCATGAAATAACAAAAATGACAGACAGTTCTTAGTCATCTAACAAGTGTATGTTATAAAGACATCATAGAGGTTTATGATCAGTGATCAGTTGATCAAAGCAACCCACACATCTTATAAGGTAACATTGGCTGCATATAGAACCAGTTTCAAGTTAGCCGGATCTTTCTTTTTTGTTCTGCCTTTGAATCGAAACAATTTGTACAATTACTAAATCGGGCTTGAATAGATGATTCAAGAACCATATGATTATTGATTTCTCCCTCTCTCGAGGGAGACTCCAATGTTGTACTCAGTCTCATTACATAATAAGAACATCTGAATAAGTGAACAAAAGCTTGACCAAGTACTACTGCTAGATGATTTTTGACATCTGAAATATATAAGACCAACTTGTGCACCAAATTTCGCCACAAAATCGCCAGCTAGAGTACTAGTGTTAAGGTATTGACTTCTACGCTCTGCCGGTATACTTATACACTCCTTTACTGCTTTACATTCCCTATGTTCCTCCAATTCTTTCGGTTTTCCGTTTTCGTCCATGTTGTTCAATTTTTCTGATCCCATTCCTCATTTAATTTACAGAATCATGAGTTTACATGTACCCGTTATCCCCTCCCCTCCCCCCACGCCCACATTTCACAATGATTTTTCTTTCACCTTCCAGCATTCGAGGAGGGTTTTTGCACTCCTCTATATGTCATGGATGCACATCATAATAAAAAAAACTTCTAGGGCTTGCTTGGATTGGGAGTAATTATTAGGGGGGTAATAGGAGCTACAATAAGGGGAAAATTAGAGAAAGTGTGGTGGTTGAAGGAGGAAATGAAGGTGGGGGGGGAGGAAATGAAGGGTGGAGGATGAATCATTACCCCCATATGGGAGTAATGCATTACCCTAGGGGGGAGGGGAGTAATGCATTACCCACATAGAGGGGTAATAGTTCCTCCTCTACCCCTTATTTCCTCCCTCTGCCACCACTATTTCTACCATTTTCCCCTTATTTTAGCTCATATTACCCCCTAATAATTGCTCTCATTCCAAGCAAGCCCCTAGTAGTATTGCTACTCCCTCCATTTTATTGAATTCCTAACATTTGATATGAATATGTAGGAGAAGTTATTCAACCTTGGCCTACCAAATTGAGAAAACAAATATGCAAGAGAAATTCAAACCACACCTACCAATTTACCAAATTGAAGAAAACGTGAGGGACAACTTACAAAACATTAGTTCAAATACAAAATGAACATAATCCAACACTAGTGTTGAACTCGATCCACCGTTACCAACATGCCAAAATCTGTCACCACGAGTAGGGCAAAACCTATATGCAATACCGGTTGTACCGAAAACTTCCTAATAAGAAAAACAAGGGGGAGAACAGAAACGACGACTTACAATAAGAATGGCAGTGATGGATTCATTAACCCAACGATTCTCTTCAAACAAGTGACCAATAACCATACAAAAGCAAAGAACAGCTACAAAAACTGATATTGGCACAACCTGAGCATGCCCACTTTCTCCCATATTTGCTATTTCCACACCCTTCTCCCACAAGGTTCCCACCACCATTTTGGCTATTTCCACCTCCTGATATGATTACTTCACTCCCAGCTTCTTTCCAAGCCTTTTTTTTCTTTTCTTTACTTTGGAGTGTGTTTTCTTGGATGAGTTTATTCCGCAAAAACAGTCATACAAAATAACAGAATCAAGAGTTAAGAAGTGAGCTGCCACGTTTTCTGTGCATGCTAAACGTGGCGTACGCAGGTTTCACTGTCATTGTTCTATCTCTCAAACCACGTCACTTTTTTTAACCACACTGATGATTAAATTATGCCAATAATTCATAGTTTCAAACAACAACACCACCAAAGGCTTACGTCGAGTTTTTCATCACCTACATTATGTAAATGATGAGTTGATTCATGAAATTGGGATAGGCTAAATTTTACCCAACTACTATAGTTAAGGTAAAATGTTAGATAGAGTGATTCTTCCACGGACCGCCTTGACGATTATTGATGGTTTTAATCATGTTGAGGTGGGAATCGCTGGTAGCCCTGTCCAGGGCATGTCTTTAACATAGGTGGGTTAGGCGGTTACTTAGGCCCCCAAGTTTTGGGGCCTGTAGAGAATGAGAAGGGAAGAGGATTATAATTGTGAAAGCTTAAGTATTTTCATTGGTATGAATCGGTTTATATACAAGTAGGAGAGAATCAAAACGTAATATAACTCCTATAATTATGCTACTAACCTAGGTAAGAATTAATCATTACTCCTTATACAAGGCTAAGCTAGGAAGGTAAATATATCACAAATCAATGACAATCAATCATAATATGAACATATAACTTTATATTAATCATTTCCTAATACGCCCCCGCAAGATGGACGACCGGAGGGTAAGTGCAATCTTGAACGGCAATTGTAGAGATCGGTGGAGAGGAGCAAGACGGTGCAATATCGTGGAGAGGGAGGACATTCGGTTGTCATACGAACAATCCGAAACCATAAGAGTGGGAGAAAGATATTTATGGGTGTCGCAAGATGAACCCGAAAATAATAAGAGTAAGACGAAGGTGAGAGTAATTTATGAGTTAAAGAAGAAGATGAGAGTAGAGAAGACTGAGATTAGACGAAATATGAGAGGAAATAGTCATCAATATTAATTTAACCATTAACCACCACATTAACCATTAGTTAGACTATTCACGTCAGCAATGATGCCATCAGTGACATCATCGATGACGTAGATTATCTATAGCGCTTTGAACAAAAATGAGAGGAGTCAGAGTCGAACTCCTGACCTATTGTTCATATTTGACTTAC
>JBBYHQ010000015.1:2112712-2129311 GCA_038382645.1 Spergularia azorica
AGAATTAGAATTAGATTATGATACATTATGAAGGGAAAATATACCATAAACCTTCCCAATCTCCTAAAAAACGTGGAATATCTCACAAGCCTTGAAAAATAAATCGAATTTTCTGTTGGCTCGAAAACCTCAATTTTCGACGTAGGCCCCTGAAAAAAGCCTCATTTATTATTATGTATTGATGATTGATTGATATTGATATTGATATTGATTGATTAGATGTATTGCACGAGCAAAGAGAGTGGTCAACATTCTACCCGACGGAAAGTCCAACTTGGCTACTTGTCACAATTATAAAAACAACAATCAAAGTCAACACACCTCTGGTTCTAGAACTATGACCATTCCAATACACTAACCAACCTTCCAATTTACAGCTTTCAAAAATTTCCAACGTGATCTGATCGTCGTTGTAAACAAAACATTTTTATCTTGTTTTAAAAAAATGCAAATAATTTGACGTGTTATCAATGTGACGATGTCGATGGATCAATCCAGTATATCTAAAACAGACATCAGGTGCGAGGTTAAATTTATATATACAAATTAAAGTATAAAAACTATTAAGATAATTAACTGATGATGAAATTATATAAAGTAGAATGAAAATACACAAAATGTTTGTCTTATAGTAAGATCAAGGGGGTCATCGACCTTCTAAACTATATAAGCTCGATGAGTTGGTGGAAATCATGTTATAAACATTATTAATCACAACTTACAAATGGAAGTTGGTAATTAGTACTCCTATATAATGTCGGAATCAAAGCTTGATATGCTTTGGTCATCCATTGCATTTCCTATCTTATGAAAAACTGACCCATAGGCTCTCCTACATATGATCATGCAACGCATGCAATATTACCTCACACAACACCCAACCATAATCAACTTCCGGTGGAGTCCAACACAAACATGGTTCTCAACATGGTCTTTCCTAGCCTCCACCCTAACCCTCTACACCCTCACTGCCCTCTTCCTCCACCACACCCTCTCCATCCTCCTCCCTAATCGTCGCCGCTTTCGCCTTCCCCTTGGCCCCATCCCAGCTATCCAGACCCTCCTCATCTCCATTGTCTCAACCCTCATTTTCGCCTGCACCCTCCTATCCGCAATAGCCGAAATACAAGACAATTCGAGGTGGCTCTGGAGACGGAGCCACCTCCGCACCACCCCTGTACGGTGGCTCCTTTGCTTCCCACCGGGAACCCGGCCCTCGGGCCGGGTTTTCTTCTGGTCTTACGCATTTTACCTATCCAGGCTATTCTTACACCTTCCCAGGACCTTTTCTAAGATACTACGACGTCGTCCCATAACGTACTTCCATCTAATGAACCAGTCTTGTATGCTTCTCACGTCTTTCCTTTGGCTTGAGTTTTCTCAGTCGTTTCAAGTGTTGGCAATATTGTTGTTGACTCTGCTATACGCCGTCGTTTACGGGTACAAGTTTTGGGTTCTGGTCGGGCTGCGACGTGCCAAGTTCCCATTCGTTGTGAACTGCCAGGTTGTTTTAGTGGGGTGTAACTTGGTTTGCCACGCAGGAGTGCTTTTGCTGCATTATTCAAATGTGCATAAAGGTGGGTGTAATGGGATTGGGGCTTGGGGTTTCAATTCGGTGTGCAATGGTGTAATTCTTATGCTGTTCTTCAAGGATTATAAGAAAAGGATGAAAAAGAATTTGGTTGTTGATGATGATGATGATGATTCTTCTAGTTACTACTCAAGGAAGAATTTGGATTCCAGAAAAAAAGATACAACTTTGAGAAGACGAAAGGCGACTTCTGCTAACTCTCGAGCTTCAAAGTATGATTGATTTTACTAGTTTGATTATTAGATTTACTCTCTCTGTTTCTTAGAAGACTACTCGTATTCGATATTCAAACTCGATGTAAATAGTTCAATGGAACGGAGAAAGTATGTACATTTTTGTCTAGCACCAAGTTTGTCTAATTGGTCTAGCTTTATGTGAGTAGTGTAATACGGAGTATTATAGCTAGCAATATGGTGATGTGACGTGGTTAGGTGTGCGCCAACTTGTAATTTGAGTTATAGTACATTATTTTTGATGCAGCCTCAGAAGCTCCATTACAGGCCCAAGCCAATTAAAGGCCATAAGGAAAGGCAACCAGTCAAGCAAGAACATTCGTGTGCTTTGTTATGGCTCTACACAAACAATCCAAGGGCAAACAATGAAAAAGCAGGTTATCGATTAACAAAACTATGTTATTTGATGTTTTTGGAATCAATTGAAGTGCATCCGAGAGCCAGAGAGCATCTGAAGCAGTCGTTTCAGAAAGAATGTCGATTACAGCAGAAAGTTGGGTTTTGCGCAGTTAATTTCCAGAGATTATTTGAGAAATCAAATGAGGTCTTTCGGATGCGTGGAATAGCTTTATGGAAAGCTAAAAGATATAAACAAATCATGGAGTTGGATTTAGCTGAAAATAATCTGTGGTTTGGGTGCAGTTCATTGTTTACTACATAAGTGCTGCACAGGAATGGCCTGGAATTTCAGTTACTGTCCTCTAACTTTGAGGGCTTCTAACTCCTGTTACAGATGTCTTTTTTTGGACAAAATTTATGTGCAGATTCAACCACTTGAAGCTATCTTTCCAATGCTATGTCCGAAACTCGTTTCCGCACTGTGTAGAGGTCTGATGCTCTGTGTTCATGTTTAGAGTGTTCTGTCGATTTGCTTAGCCTATCCTCTAATCTTAATGGAGCCTTTTGGGGCTGATATTATTTTTAGGGAATGGTAAATGGTATGAATCATATAATTAGAATTGATTAAGCTTTAAACAATTTGATTAGGGGTTAATTATTTTTGATTATTCACTGAAATTACCATTAGTTAACTGTTTGAGTAAGAGATGTTTCCTGACTTTCTATGGCTGTGTTGGCTCGTCTATTTGGAAGAAAAGAAGCTATAAATGAAAAAGACCTACAAAGGAATCAATCAGCTCAAATAATGAAGACTTACCCAAGAGGAAAGCTCCTCATTGTGTTAGAATGGCAGCAGCCTAGCTACTAGCATGCTATAGAAACACCACTGTTTTCTTGATGTATTTTACTCTATTATTAACATTACTTTTCTGTAAATTATTATAGTAGTACTTTGCTGTAGTTTTGGCTTATAAATAAGCCTCTCCTGTGTATCAAGAAACTCAGATTGTATGAATGAAAAAGCACCTTTGCAAAGAAATGTCTTTGTATTTTCCAAATCTGAATTTATCTACTTAAGCTTCTAGAGTGCTTCAATTAGTGAGACTTTCAGTGCTGAGTGTGTGAGTGTGCTCTATCATTCAGTTCTACTCTTGTACAGGTTTGTTGTCTAGTCTGCTATAAAATCCGACTAGGGAGGAAACTCATTTATATTTCTGCATCAGAAATAGATCATATCTCGTCTTTGTCATTCAACTCTCCCATGAGTGTTTAGGTCTGCATCCTTGCAAAAGTTATTGTCTAGCTCAGTAAAAGTCTAGTTAGGGAGTAGCTTACCTCCTTGTAGGAGTACTTTGCATTTACAGAGTATTGTTACAAGGCTCATATCATATTTGAGTGTGTATGGCCGTTTAGGTTTGCATCAAGTTTGCATGTGAATTTTGTTTCATGTATCTTGTAAATGGAAATGGTTTTTCATAACGTTAAACATACATTAGCAGGAACAACACTACAGCAATAACCTTTCAGGGGAACTTTTGAAATGCACCTCCACAACCAGGGTAAGAAAACTAAAAGGAAACACAAGTAAACTGACACTCGAGACTGCTGCATTGACTTCTTTCACCAGTCGTCAACATAGAGTACAATCCACCAAAATAGAGACTAACTATGTGTTCAGCAAGCACTGAGTCCTATGTCTACTAATACGTTCAGTGGTGATATTTCTGAGAGCAATAGAGTACTAGACTTTACCTTCTCAAGCAGAAATTCGAGTTCAGCATATTGATTTCACATTTCTTGGTTGCCTGGCTCTAACTTCAAAGCAAATTCTACATCATGGATCCCATTGAAACTTCCTCCTTTCTGGCTTTTGCTCGACGTGCATATACTTTGAATAACTTGGTTGACAATGGCAAGTTGCGTCCAATGTCACAGCTTCAGAGCAATCATTCTCAGCCTCGCGGTAACTTTGTCATTGCCCTGTTAACACAAGCTACAGCAGTCCGTAACAGTAGATCAATGCTTTTGGAGTAATACTTAATAGCTTCAACAAATTCCTTGCTCTTGAAAAGTTCTGCACCCTGTTCTTTAGTGTTAGCAGCATCCACGAAAGGCATACAGAGTATGATAGCATCAATTGTAGTAGAAAGACGAGAACTGGCAGATCAGCTCATAAGTTCACACTTCAGAAAGATCCATGATGACACTATCTAATAAACTTAATTGACTTCCCCTTTCTTTTTAAAAACATTCACCATATAAGCTATTTATGCAAGGGTTCTAAAACATCTCGACTGACTTGAAGCCACATCTCAATCTGTCAACACATCTTACATTAATATGCGAATCACCACAAGGAGACAACCATGATGAACAAGAAACTGAGGGACAGAACGACAGCAGAAAATCTAATGAGGCAATAGAGAGGCAGACACAAAATGTACTTGTTAATCATATCAGCTCAATGTATTTGTTAATCAGAATGACACAGATGAGGTAAATAGTTTGATAGTCTAATCATCCTTCTGAAGGTAAGCTTTGCTTACAATAAGAAGGCTCAACAGAAGTCTGAATTTTTTGGTTTTTTTCTTGTAAGGGAAATTCTGAAAGAATATTGCATAAGGCACATTTGGTTTGTCTAATGTAGAAGATCCAGAACTCAAGAAAACAGGTCGAGGGACTCGATAAAAACAAGAATGATTCGCGGAATTAGGGTCCAACCCCCTGTCACTATTGATTTGGAAAATATTTGTAGCCGAGTCCCAGCCACACAGGACAGGACCATACTGTAAAACTGACAGATTCATGGTAGAAACTTCATAAGAAAATATTGCACCTACTAAAGCTTTTACAGACAGATTACTATGTCTATACACCTCCTACAAACAAAACAAATATATCAGCTGTTTGTTTTTAATGAACCTGCATGAGTTTAACCATTAAAAGCCTGATTTCCCCTCTCATAAGGACTGGCATTTTTCAAAATAGAAACACAGCACTGGAGAAATTTGGCAGAAACCTCCGAAAAAAAAAATCAGCATACATTTACTGGCTTCTGGAGAAAAGATGGCAAAAAGATGAAAAGACTAGCAGAATAGGAAATGTAGATCAATTTCAGTTGACTTGCAAATGTTCTCAAGCCGTCAAGGATCATGTGAAATTTTACAAATGCCTTGTAAGAGTTGTAACCATATGATCATCTTCTCGATCCACCCTAGTACCCTACCCACCTGGTGCGGTTGTTCAACCATAGATTTTGGCCATGATGACTAGATTGAAGCCATTAGAACATGAAACTGATACAAAAGTCTCCATCATAGTTCAGCTATTACTTTCAAATGTAGCAAGTGTTGTGGCAACATAGGGTGGTCTCCTCATACTACCTACATATCCATGTCAACAAGAGCCCTAATTACTAGAAAAATCCGAGTAGGCTATTTCTACACTGCATGCTCTAATTCAATTAACACAGTGATGACTCGAAATATCCTTAAACAGTACATACCAATGCATATTTTAAGCAGCTCAGTTAGATGATCATCTAAGTTCACCATTAATTAAGTCATCTATATCATTGTACATGAGCAAATGTTTAGTGAATCACAATCATTTACGTAACTTAGATAATCTTCAATCTTTGGCGGATGGTGGCCATTCAGAGGCGGAAAAAGAAAAGGAGAAGAACAGACCATTGTTCCTTGTAGTAATCGTAGTTGACTTCTGTAAGAATAGTAACCAAGCATCATATAGAGCAATACCACTTCTATTACTGAAACTGCCATTCACAAGGGACCCGTAGCAGAGCGATGCTGTTATGTACATGGTACACCCTTTCATCAGACATGTACAAGAGTAAGTATGTAAGGAAGTATAGGGGAGACACCAAAAGATAGGCTTCAGAAAAAAAAAGGGACAACTCAAACACTCAGAGATCACTTTAACTTTGTGAAATATGATACAAGATTTAACGGTACTGACTGATGTAAGCTACGGATCAAAGAGAGATTTTGGATTTAAAATACAATCAATCAGAAGAATTAAGAGATTGAAATGGATGAGAAATGACTGTGCTCAGTTGTCATTATTGATTGAATTTCGAATAAGCTGAGTGATGATTGAAATGGATGAGAAATGACTCCTTAGTCGGACTTTTACCTGACTAAACAATAAATCCTTACAAGAGTAGAACTGAGTAGTAGAGCACACTCACAAAACTCAGCACTGAAAGTCTCACAACTTAGACACTCTAGAAATTCTAAGAAGGTAATTCAGGTTTGAACAAAGACGAGCATTGGGATGGTTTTTCTGTATAATGCGAGTTCCCTTGATATATTACATTAAGGCTGTATATATAACCTGTTTAAATAATGGAGTGCCAGCTCCTGTTGCAAGAAAGATAAAGAAAACAGGAAAGCAAGGGCCAAGATCAAAAGAGCTTGGTTTCCTGCAGCTGCTGCCAAGGCGCCAAGCTGCTTTGTCAAACACTTCCTATATTATTACAACTTTCTGAATACTTCAGGAATTCACCTTTCAACGCAAAAAGGGAGTGAATTCCTTAGAATTAAGCAACAACACTAATCACCACTTATTTTCATGAGCTGGTTTGATGATCAACTTAATTCTGACTCTAACTTCGACTTTCACCCTTGACTGCCTAAGATGAAAGTGTGCTAAATGTTCTTGAGCACCTGCTCTCAAAATAATGGACTAATATAGACATACTTCCTTAGACAATCGGAGCTGTAATCAGGGTCAACACCTCATCATGTCCTGTATTAGGCTGAACAAAGCTTGATCCCAAATTCCCAATATTGTCTTGAAATGCATCAAAATTTGGCTAATGGTAGATGTAGATGGAATGGAGTTTGTATCACTGACTATCACTGTTTTCTCCTGTTATCCTAAAATGGATTGATAGAAGGGCCGCGAAATTCTTACAAATACTGGTTGCGTCCAAATTCTCAGAGATAATATAATACGGAGTAACTACTTATTGCACACAGTCAGCAGAACTTATGTCTCTTCTAATGTGGAAAGCAGATCTCTAGATAATTTAGAAGTATCAATAACAAACATCACCGGTATAACCAAAGTATCAAAGAATAACTACGCCATCAAAAGATCCCGGAACTCCAGTTCCCTCGATGAACTAACAGCACACCATCAGATATGTCAATTGAACTAAAAATGAAATCAAATAGGCGTATGTGAGCTCCATTGGATCAGATATCAAATACCCACACCTAAGAATATTTAGAAGACAGCCCTACTGAGTTCAGAAATGATAAACAACAAAAAATCCAGCTAATTAAAGAGCATGCATTTTAAGACAATAACAGTCGACATGAAAGTAGTGTGATTAAATAGCTTTCTTCTGAGAAATTCTGAGAGCTCTAGAGATTATCATCTATAAAAAGAAACAACCCTCATAAACAACTTAAATCTCCCAGTCTCGGACCGCTGATCATATACACTACAGATTATGAATGTTACCTAAAAATCATCCTCTAAAAAAAGGCAAAAACACTATAATCACCTACATATTTCACATCAGGAAATGTATCAGCAGAGTCAAGGACATGATGACATGAAATCAGGAAAAAGTTCAGTTGGCAGCCTATGCAAATTAGCAAACTTCAATATTACGCATAGTCTAGGACAAAATTATACTACCATAATATCAATGTCGATCAGAAAATCAAGTACAGTGATCATCAGCATACATAAACACAATTACACAAGGCATATATTGATATATACTCAGCAATAACAAAAACAGAAGGTAACAAAATTAAAGCGAGAGATGCGCGGGAAATTAAGGAGGATATGAACCCGAGGTTGCCGATGTTTCGAAAAGTAGTATTTGGAACCGCAAATTGACTTTGCGGGTAACCCGGTTAAGGTTTCGGATATGATTTTAGATCCGGGAATCCGTAAGAAAAGTACCTCTGAGATTTCAGGGGGAGATTTTTTTTTTTTTTTTTCATTTAGTTTGTATTTAACCTATTTATTGTTGTATTTAGACCGCCCCTTTTTTTTTCCGTATTAACTATTAACCGTTATCGTGGAAATTCAAAACACTCATCATTCGTTTAATTTGCCCTGGATTTCCGCTCCTTGCTTCATTTCGCATCTACTACGGCTCAGGTTCTCAAAAAAGTGCTCCTACCCGTCCTCGTACTAGCCTTCGAGTCTTTGGTGCGGCTTTTACAAGTAAAATACGTAAACGAGATGAAATGCAATTTTCTACGTGAAAAACAAGTCAATGCGTCTATGGCACGTATATGAAATTGATGGGAAAGAAGGAACAAATGCACAATAAAGTAGCAAAACGAAGTCAATTTTGTATCGTAGTTACATACGAGTTGATGATCTATAAAACAAAATTACCTAAAAATAATGTACGGTGTAGATTACTATCTAACTTGATGTAATTTGGTTGTTGTATGAGGTTTGATAGATGGTTTGCAAGTACTACTTGTTTAGAATTTTAAAATTTCTCGCTATACAAATACGACTCAATAACTTACCGTAGTTACCGATAATTTCATGAATTCTCTTGGTACCCATCATTTTGATCAATTTTTCCTTTAAGAAACTCGTACATATGTCATCTTCCTACGACTCAGACTTAGGTTGCAGTCCCTCTCCAAAAATGCTATCAAACTCAGACGTGTAGAATGGGTTGGTCTGACTTTTTTATTGCACCAAAATCCGCTTGCCGTGTTAGTTATCCCAACTTCCCAAGCCTATCATTTTTTCCAGAACCAACTTCAATTCGGCTTCAAAATGCTACGGAGTATTAACTACGAGTATTAAGTAAGTTTGAAAGGATTAAGGTTCGCCTAATAGTTAGAAGCACAATCTGCATGGGGCTGTCTCGGGTTCGAATCCTCATATCCCTACCCTCCAGTATTATCTGCTCATTTGTACCAAAAAAATTAAGTTTTGAGGGGATCAAGCTAAGGTCGGTTTTGTTGTTAGAAAGTTGTCTCGGGTGCAAATCCTTATATCCCCTCCTGCCGATTCCAGCTTAATCCTTTTTTTTTTTTCCGATAAAATCACAAAATATTCTTCAGTTTCGAAAACTTATGGAATAATCAAACTGACTCGCAAAATTATCTTCTTTTCGTTAATTATGGAGTAGCAATCTTTTAAGTCCGGAATTGATGTAATTTTCATTTTGGGTGATCATTGTACTTTGTACATCCTCATAATCGGTTTTTCTAATATAACGTAAAATTTGCGTACATTCGAGCCTCTATTGTATGTGCCGGCTTTGGAACACTTAATTATTATTATTGACTTAGGGTCTGTTTAACCAAACTCCAATTCTTCTAGACGTGCTCCTTAGAAATAGTTTCTGAAGGAGGAACTCCTACTTCTCATGAACAAATTTACTATAGAAGTGTTTTTCAGAAACTCTAAACAGTTTGTCAATTTTGTGTATGTGTTTGGCCAGTTTTAGGTTCTAACACCCTTATTTTGTTGCCAACCATTTGTCCAAGTCCAATCACTAACAAATTAAAACCACTTGCCAGAATGCCAGCAGTTGTGAAACCTCCAAATGGTGCCCTGTCCTGTAGTCCTCTACTGACCTATGACCCATCTCCCTACGAAAAGGATGCGCGGTTTAATCGCTAGTCAATAACAAACGGCCTACAATAATTGTCCTGACTTGTTAGACGGGTTCAACTGACGGCTAATCGCTATAGTTTAAACCAATTTCTCCAGTAGAAGTCTTAATTTTAAACAGTGTTTTAAATAGCGGAATTTAATTTTCTATTTCTCTATTATTTGATGTAATATCATTTCACATATATACAGCTTTGTACTGGGATTCCAGCATGAACTTACCAAATACCAATAACGACCGCATAACGCAACCCGATTTATGATTGGGAATTTGTGATTCTACATACTTTGCATGAGATCGAGGAGTTTGATGATGATCCGATCGCAGTTATAAAGCGTACCAAATGCACGTAGATTGTAAGAGCTAACCTACACACACAGTAGATAGTACAAAGATGGTGAAAACAGAGGTAAAAATGAGGGAAATTTTTCTACAGAGTTATAGTTTATGATAACGAACATGTTTTGTGTGAGCTCTATTACACAAATAATATTATAGTTTAGATGCACTAGCTTGTGATACTTATCATCAATTTCTAGCTGTCGCATATTTTATCATGGCTTTGCGCTGGCTCTTGCAATTCCACGGCCAGTCTGTTCTATCGTGACACTGACACATTGACACGGAACTAACGACTTCCGTATTTACTAGGTATTTAGTATTGTTTTATACAAGACTTTGGGCGTGTTCGGCGCAACTTTTATTATTAGTTTTTTTTATTTATTTATTTTATGACACGGGGAACCCGCAGCCGCTACCTTAGGTGCGCTCTGGGTAAACCCCGCGGGTAAACGCAACATCGCAACATCCTACAAGCCACGCAACCAGGTAAGACACATTTACATGTGGTAGGAGAAGCCCAGAGAGGCATAATCTCGCATAACACCCACTTTAATGGGTTTGAACCTGAGACCAAGTGGATAGCATTCCACTCTTTTAACCATTGAGCCACACCCTTGAGGGTTAGTTTTTAGTGGTTGGACCAGTAAAACCACTACTTTTATAAAATGTGACGCTTTCAACATACAAGCTTTTGTAGTAGATGTTAGAGGTTAAAAGAACTTTTTTCAACCTTTTTGCAAACGTTAATAATAGTAATTAACGTTTGAAGCAAAATGTTTAGACTTAAGTCCTGTTTGATAGGATTTAATAAAAGTAGTATTCACATCAGATCATAATCATTCAAATCAGATCAGATCAGAGTCATTCAAATCAGATCAGATCAGATCAGAAAATGTTTAAATAACTATCAATGTATTTGGTCCATTATTGATATTAATTCGTTGAAATTCAATCAAATATTTAACAAATTTAGATCAGTTCAGAGTCATTCAAATCAGATCAGATCAGATCAGAATCATTCAGATCAGATCAGATCAGTTCAGAAAGATGCAGTCCTAACAAATAGGGCCTTAAGAATTAGGATGCATGTAATTGATCATTTACATAAAATATGGTTTGTAACTTTGTAGGTATACTAAAAAGTGTTGAGTTGTGCATGATTTGTTTCAAAGTGACATTAGTTACTTCAAAAAAATGTTTTTTTTTTTAATGAATAACCTTAATAATAAGGTTTTAAAAATGCCACTCTTATTTACCAATTATAATTTTCATCATTTTATGTACCGATCCTTTTTACATTTGTCCTTTTTACGTATTTTGACATACGAACATCTCGTTGTGCCGAACATGTCACATAAATATCAGATAGTTGAACCGCCGACCTTTAACAGTTGGTAGATAACAACTATAGATACTAGGAACACTACAGCTACCAAAACCGCTGTCAACTACAGCTACAGCTCGTTCGATTGAACCCTAACATGCATGCTAATTGCAATTACCGATTTCATTGATTGCAAGTATGTCATTCATATGATTATGTCTTATTATGTCTAGATTTAATGCTTAAACATGCTTTGGATTTATGTTTTCTAATATACATGCATTGTTGCGGTTACGATCAATATAGATAAATGCTTATTTGACTGAGTTTATAAGCGGTAGATACTATTCATGTTTAATGATTATATTGATTAAGTGGTCGTTTGGTTGCATGCGAGAATTCGTAATTCCCATGAGGTGCCACTTCCCATGAAATATAAATTTACAGAAATTTCTCAAAATTGTTTGGTTTATGTAGGAAATGAATTCCCACGTGAATTTTTAATTAACAAGGGGGACCTAGGTAAGCCAATTCCTCCATTTTATAGGAATTGAAAATTTCCAAGAATTCTGAATTCTCATGATTTTGGGCAACCAAACAACTCCACGTTTTTTAATTCATGGGAATTTTGAATTCTCATGATTTTGTTTGACAACTAAACGACCATTAAGATAGTTTAACCACGGAAATGAGTTTCTAGGATTAGTGCGTGATCGGGATTTCTTATGCGTTCTTAATGCCTCTCTTTATCTGACCGTTATTTCACTACGTAAGTAGGACTTCGGGTGTATGTAATTAGAAAAATTATGATAGCCTTGTCAGGATAAGTAATATTCACGATAATCTTCCCTAATATATGTTTAATGGAGTTGCTATGTGAACTATTTGTCACAGTAGATGCATGTTAGTGGGGATTTTATTACCCTAGACTTTAATCCAAAAGTTTCATTTTTTAAAATCCGTTGTTGTTTGTTACCCTTAGTTGATTATCACCAACCCTCATCGACCATTAGTAGCGTAGCTGACAAATTAAATTAATCTTTTGGACAACATAGATATCATTTTTAGCTCCCTATAACCGACCCGTTAGCTACAACTACCCATATGCTTGCGGTTAAATAAACACGCAACAATATATATGAGAGTATGCATGGACCAACTAAGGGTAACTAGATATGATGAGATGACGAGATGAAAATTTCACTAACTCGGAACATCCAAAGACTATTTTGTTTCCAAACTTTTTTATTTTTGAAACTTAGGGTGATAATGATCCATCAAAACAAATTAAGGGCTTGTTCGATATCACTGCCGTTTTCTATTTTCTGTTTTTTTTTTCCTTGAAATTTTTAGTTAAATGAGTTACAAAATTGGCTATAAATTGTTTGTTACTAATAGTCATACAAAAATCTTATACTATACTATGTATTAAAAGATGTCTTAGAGGCAACGACCACGTTCACCAGCTTCAGTTAGACAATCTGCCATGCCATGTGGCATATCTGTTTAATTTTAACTTATAAATTCATTTAAAATGTCTTTTATGGTAAAGAGTGTAGATGAATATGACATCCACGGTGATATATTTATGTGGCGTTTTCCATATTAAATAATTTACAATATTTTTGTATTATAAAAAATCAATATTTGCTAATTAATTCATTTCACTTTTACCTTATTATTTTGTACATTCCTTACACTTATTTGAACTTGATTCAAATCATCTATATTGAAAGTGAAAGTTTTTTAAATGTTAAATTTTATTGATAAAATTATGTGTTCACAAAGAAATAAAATAATAACAGAAATTGAATACTAACAACTGAAAACTAAAAATCACTTTTTATGGTTTTCAAAACGGGAATCTGCTTTAAAAAAAAAAAAACCGAAATCTGAAAATAGAAAACGATACCAAACCGGACCTAAGATGTGGCTCTGTTCGGCAACACATTAACAAGTAGAAAGTAGCATTTTGACCGGGTCAAACTACTAGTGTACATGTTTGGCAACCAAAATTTAGGTAGCAGTTAGCATTTTATGTAGCATTTGGGAAATGTTACTTTGAGTAACATTTCATGTAAAAAACTAGCATTTATAATTTATTTTTCTATTTTTCTATAGTTTTAATAACTCAATAGCTACTTTTGCCGAACACGTCTAATATCAACTGCTACTTTTAGAGCTAACAGCTACCTGCTACTTGAACAGATACCTGCTACTAAAACAGCTAGTGCAGCCGAACATAGCCGTAATTTTTCAAACACGAGTTAAATGTTTCCGTATGTAGCGTGATGTCATATAATTTCTTTTCTAATAACTTCTTCTCCCTCCCATATTTCTTTGTTATGTGAAGATTTTCTTACTTTTTTCTTTTCAAGATTAAGGAAGCCTAAAGATCGATTACTTTGGTCCAAGTCCAACAATAATAAATGCGGGTGTATGAAACACAAAGAGAGATGATCAGCTGAAGACCTTTACAAATTCATCATCTGTAAGATATGTTTACCATAATAAAAACTGAAAAACTGAGTCACATAATCAGCACCCAAAAGTGGAATAAATCATACGAAAATTCCTTAATAATGAACCATTCTTCGGCGTAACAAAACAATTAATAATAATAAATTCCAAAATTATTTCGTGTCCTTGAACTATAAATACGCACTAAACATCCCCCCTCATTCCTCAATCCCACGTCCTTCTCCTCCTCTCTTTAACTACTCTTACTCCCTTAACAAAAAAGAAAAGAAAACATAGAGCTTCATTCTTTTCCTTAAATCTCCTGTTACTTAGTTCCATGGCGATCAACTGCAAATTTCTCTTCATGTTCCTGTCTGTCCTGCTGTTAGGTATGCTACTCGCTTAATTTTCGATTCTTCGAAAATATTGTTTCGTAAGTGTTATGTTTCTAATTCATACATTTGTGAGAATCGTGACATTATTCTTTCATTGTTTGATACATCTTTTTTGTGTCGCTCTTGACATAAGGATGTTTAGGCATTGTATTTTTTGTATGTGGATTGTCGAGTGACGTATAGGCCTCCTTGTCCATATGAATGCGGAAAATAGGTCCATATAATATATATCACTGTTTTATGAATGATTATTCTATATGCGTCACTCTCGTAAAATCTAATCTCATTCGCATTAAAGATTTTAGACTGATGGTTTGCTAAAAGTAGGAACATGTAACATGCAATAGACGTAACATGAGGTGTTGTGTGACGTGCAGGTGGTGCAATAAACAGCGTGACAGCAACAGTGTTCAATCTTCAAAACAACTGCCCATACACAGTGTGGCCAGGGTCATTGTCAGGGAACAACGCCGCGCCTTTGGCGAACGGTGGGTTCACCCTGTCTCCTGGAGCCTCGATGCAGGTCGGTGCTCCAGCAGGCTGGTCGGGCAGGTTCTGGGGCCGAACAGGCTGCAACTTCGACCCAAACTCAGGGGCTGGCACCTGCGTAACAGGCGACTGCGGAGGCAATCTGCAATGCCCAGGAGGAGGCGCACCCCCAGTCTCCCTGGCAGAGTTCACCCTCAACGGCGCAGGCGGGCAGGACTTCTACGACGTGAGCCTAGTCGATGGGTACAACGTGGGCATTGGGATTAAGCCTGTCAATGGCGGGTCCGGAAACTGCAAGTATGCCGGGTGCATGGCGGACCTGAACGGTTCGTGCCCACCCGAGCTGCAGGTTAAGGATCCGAGCAATGGCTCGACTGTGGCGTGTAAGAGCGCGTGCGCAGCGTTTAATCAGCCTCAATATTGTTGCACAGGTGATTTTGGTACCCCGCAGACTTGCTCGCCTACGATGTACTCAATGATTTTTAAGTCTGCGTGTCCCGATGCGTACAGTTACGCTTATGATGATCAATCTAGCACGTTCACTTGTACCGGGTCGGACTATTTGATCACTTTCTGCCCTACCGGGCCTTGATTTCCATCAATTATCCGCCCTCCTGTACGGAGTAGTATATATATAGGTGGTCGTATATACGGATATTTGTACGTGTTTTAGGGCCTATGATACCCCCGATCATTATGATGATTGATGGTAAAGCCCAAATACAGTCACAAATGAAGTACCTTTTTTTTAGTAGTACTTTAAAATAAAGTTAGTCTCTTTATTAGCAAGACTAACTAGTCCGATGTCTGTCGGGTTGTTTTAATTTTCCTGAAGTTTTTTGTGGAAAAAAAACTGTGTCAAAGAAACCATGATCTCTAGTACACCATGGTCTTTAGTGGTATAGAGCTTGTGATCGTATATTGATCCAGTTTCTTCTAAGAATTATTATCATTGTACATGTCATATCATATGACCATTAATAAATGATATGATTACTTTTTTCTCTTAAGAACGCCTTATTTAGTTCTATCTCATTTTATTGTTCGTTTATGTTACCATATTACATGATTTGTAGTAGAAAATTCATATATAGTGTTTGATTTGTTAGAACGATTGAAGATGAGATGTGGATCTTCGTGTGGTATTTGTATGTATCACTCTTTGTGTCTTACCAATCAAAAGCTTGTCAATTCATGTCTAGGGTATTTAGAGTGGTACACGTAATGAGATATCTATAAACATAACTCGACTTACGATTATAATGTTACCTCGGTCAATGCTTACACTATTATAAGGTATAAAAACTACTCGTACATGTTACCAGTTACCACGCACCAGCTTAACAATCAAAATAGGTAATGACTTTTACCACATTAAGATGGTAAATCAAGATGCTTACGGAGTATGTAAGTATTTTACCACATTAACCAAATTGAGAAGTACAATGACTTTTCACTAACTACCAACTTCCGAAAAGAACATAATGCCAGATCTAGGACCTGTTTTTCTTCTTTTTTATCTAGTCCTACTACTTACCGTTACCGTACATGTTTACTTAATAAAACTGCAAGTGAAGATTCTGTTTTTGATGGGTTCGGTGAAGAAGTTTAACTTGTTTATGAACAACTAATACCGAGACTAATTGTTTCAGGGGAGGCAGGAGACACACAAATATATTACGAACTAGATGTAAGCCTGTGCGTTGCACGGGCCTCTTAAAATGATATCCAACAATAATGATGATAAATTAAAGTTGAACCCATAAATATTTGACCCTTATATAGGAACT
>JBBYHQ010000015.1:2133965-2145699 GCA_038382645.1 Spergularia azorica
GAAAGAGGTATAAAATGGGAATACTTACTCAGCCTATCCACCACCACAAGTATCACTTCTCTTCCCTGAGATTTAGGGAGTGCTGTGATAAAATCCATAGAAATATCAGTCCACACTTCTTCAGGTATAGGTAGTGGTTGTAATAATCCTGGATATGCAGCATTATCAGATTTTGCAGCCCAGACAATACATTCTCTGATAAATTTGCTGACATTTCTATTCAACCCCTTCCACTGAAATAATGCCTTGATTCTCTTAAGAGTGATATCTCTTCCTGAATGTCCTGCCTCACCAGAGCAATGCTGCCATTGAATTATCTGATTCCTCAAAGCTTGATTATTTCCCACCACTATTCTCCCCTTTTTCCTTAGCAAACCATCTTGTAGAGTATAATAGGGAACAGTCTGCTGCTGAAGAATGCTTGTAACCACAGTAGATAAATGCTGATCAATAGATACGATGTCTTGATTGAGTCAGATAAATCAGAAGATACCAAAGATATAGCCATCAACAATATTTCAGCTCCTTCTACCCTTGACAGTGCATCAGCAGCTACATTTTCAGACCCACTTCTATACTGAATTTCATAGTCGAATCCCATCAGCTTAGAGAGCCAGAATTGTTGAAAGGGAGTGGAAATTTTCTGCTGTAACAACCACTTTAAACTTTTCTGATCAGTCTTTATCACAAAATGTTGTCCTGACAAATACTGCTCCCATTTTTGCACAGCAAACACAATAGCTAACAGTTCCTTCTCATATACAGATAGTCTTTGCCATTTAGGACCCAATGCTCTGCTGATATAAGCCAATGGATGTCCCTTGTTTGGAAAAATCTGGTACAGCTAGTACTGGTGCTGAAGTTAAAGCTGCTTTTAACCGATCAAAAGCCATCTGAGCATCACCAGTCCAATTATAAGCACCCTTCCTTAGTAGATTTGTCAAGGGTTTGCTGATAACAGCATAATTCCTGACAAATTTCCTATAATACCCTGCCAATCCAAGAAAACTCCTCAACTCCTTGACTAATTTTGGAATTGGCCATTCTGCAACAGCTTTAGTCTTCTTAGGGTCGGTTTCAACTCCCCTTCCAGATATAAAATGACCTAAGTATTCCACCTTCTCCATGGCAAAACAACATTTCGACAGTTTTGCAAACATTGTATTCTGCTGCATAATCTCAAATACTTGCTCTAAATGAAACCAATGCTCTGAAGGAGAAGCACTATAGATCAATATATCATAAAAAAAGACTAAAACACACTTCCTCAGTAGTGGTTTAAAGGCAGCATTCATCCACCCTTGGAATGAGGCTGGTGCATTTGTCAACCCAAAAAGCATAACCAAGAATTCATAATGCCCTGTATGAGTTTTGAAAGCAGTTTTATAGACATCTTCCTGATTCATCCTCAACTGATGATACCCTGCTCTCAGGTCAAGTTTGGTAAAAATAGTAGCTCCAGACAGCTCATCAATGAGTTCATCAATGACAGGAATTGGAAACTTATCTTTCACAGTTCTCCTATTCAATTCTCTATAATCAACACATAACCTCCAGCTGCCATCCTTTTTTCCCACCAAAACTACAGGAGAAGCAAAAGGGCTGCTACTATTCTGCACAATGCCATTATCCACCATTTCTTGTACCAATTTCTCAATAGTATCCCTATGTTTGAGAGGATATCTATATGGTCTAATGGTCACAGGGTTTGAACCATGCTCTAATGGAATCCTATGATCAAATACTCCTCTTGATGGTGGCAAAGACTTAGGCTCTTGAAAAATAGCATCATATTTGTGTAATAAATGCTGGAATTCAGGAGGTTTTATAGTCTTACCACTGTCACTTGTCTGATCTGATAGTTCTGGAGAAGAAATCAGCTGCATCAGGCATAGTTGAGTAGCCTGACCAAATACCTTGGAAGAAATTTCATCAGTAATAACCCTGGGTTTCTTTGATTGAACTCCCTTCATAGTTATAGTCTTTCCCTGCGAGTTGAACTTCATAATCAGATCTTTGAAATCCCATTCAACTGGACCCAACAAGCTTAGCCATTGAACACCTAGAACCATGTCACATCCCCCCAGAGGAATAAGCAGTACATCAGTAGTGAATTGCTGATGTTGCATGACCCAAGAAAAATTCTTTGCAGAATTCTGACAGGCCAATTGATTCCCATCAGCCACAGCAACTGATTGTTGTGGAATTTCCTCAATTTCACATCCCAACTGTTTAGCTAACTTTAGATCCAAGAAATTATGTGTACTGAATCAATGAGAATATGCAGTTGTTTTCTTCCCACTGATCCAATAATCCTCATAGTTTGATACCCCTGACAACCAGATAAAGCACTGACAGAAATACATGGCTCTTGCACTATCATATCTTCATCAGGCTGATCCCCATAGAAATCAGAAAATCCACACAAATCTTCCTCATCTAAGCCTTGTACTTCCACAGTAAAGAGCTGTGTCTTTGAGAACTGACATCTGTGGCCTCTTTCATAAGGCTGATCACAGTAATAACATAACCCTTTAGCCTGTTTCTCAGCCCTGACAGAGGCAGGAATGAAGGTTCTCTGGCCTGGTTTCTGACCAAACATAGTCTGAGTAGATTTCAGTGGTACGGATTTAGGATTGGGTAGTAGTGGAGGCTTAGAATTCTCCAGTAAAGGCATTGCTGCACTGTGGGACTTGCTGTAACTGTTGCCAGAAAATCCACTTTTACCAGCATTATATGAAAACCTGGCATTTGCTGCTAAAGATTCTTCCTGACATCTTGCTGCTTCTACAGCATCAGTTATTGTTCTTGGCCTTAATGCCCTGACAAATGGCTTGATTTTTGGGTTTAGAGCACCAACAAAACTGTCCAAGAAGTAAGATTCAGGAAGTTCTGGGTTTTTTAACAGCATCAGCCCTCTTAAATCCTCAAATTTATCCACATAATCTTCAGTTGTACCCAATTGCTGCAACTTATTGAATTCTTCCACAACATTTGACCCAACTTCATCCTTAAATCTAACCATCAAATCATGAGCAAATTCTGTCCAATCTACATTTCTCCTAGTAGACATGTAACTTGACATCCACACTTCTGCTTTACCCAACATGTGCAAAGATGCAAAATCTACCCTCTGATCATCAGAAATCTTGCACAAATTGAAGTATTTTGCACATTTCCTCAACCAAATTCTGGGTTGCGCACCATCGAATGCAGGAAACTCGAGTTTAGGCACATACCCCAAAGTTTTTGATTGATTCTGATGAAATCTTGGTTCTGGTGGTATGACATTCTTAGTAGGAGTTCTTGGTTCAGGAGATCTCCTGGTGTTGGAGTTATCAGTAGAATTCCGCAGCAAGTTCAGAACTTCAGCAAACTGTGCTCTGACTTCTGTCTCGAATGCGTCCTGTCTCTGCTGAACTTCGTTCTGTCTCTGCTGAATTAATGCCACCTGCTCTTCCATGATTGTCTGCAGATGTCTGACAGTAACCTTTTTGGGCGGGTTTGCCAGTTTTCAGGATCGGAAAAGTCTGATACCAGTGTTACAGCAAGGTTAATCTTACTGTAATGGTGTTAGTAGCGTAATGTAGAAGACAGATTGTGATAGAAGAAGACAGAATTAGAGAGAGAGTCTGAGATGAGAAAGCAATTGTAACTTTGATTAATTTTCAGAATGAATTCCAATACTACATGAGTATTTATAGTACATTTCTAACTGAATTTGTAACTGCCTAACAAACTCCTAACAAACTCCAACTAACTTTTAACCGCCTATAACATGTTTCACCTGGTAAAACTTTCTTGTTGTTCATGGTTCGTTTGGTGCATGCGAATTGAACACTAATGTGTTCTCACAGTCTATCAGAATTGATCCTGTTATGACAACTATGGGAAGTACTTGGTTTTTTTTTTAATGAGCTTATAAGTTTGCGGTGATCTTTACTTATCCTTTTATTGTCTTCTCTACATTAATATAGAGAAAAGATTCATTCAAATGACTACATTCTCCTCTTTGGCAGAATCTGTGCTGGTTGCCGTTCTGAGATTGGCCATGGACGGTTTTTGAGTTGCATGGGTGGACTTTGGCATCCTGAGTGTTTCAGATGCCATGGCTGCAATTCACCCATTTCAGGTTATGAGGTACATAGGTTTCTTCATCTTAGTTGATTTAACGCTTCCCATGTCGACATTACAGCATACCAGCATAAATGTTGCACACTGGCTGATTGATTTATCATTTCTTCTGTCTGCAGTTCTCCATGTATGGAGGCTATCCTTATCATAAGTCTTGCTACAAAGAGCAGTATCATCCAAAATGTGGGGTTTGTAGGCAATTTGTAAGTGTACTTCTACTCCGGCCCTTTATCTACGTGTGAAGTTGGAGACCTGTAGATAGCAAACATCATAATCATTTTTTTTTTCCTCACACAATACTAGCAACATGTTGGATACAAAGACTTTCGGCTGTGTATGGTACTTGACATGTCATGAACAACTTGAATAGGATGTCATCACTCTTGTAAACTGGTTCATATCTTGGTGCCACTGTGTAAGCTTGACTCTATGTGTTGTGGGTTTTCTTAGAGTCTAAGTAGTAAGAACATCAAATTGGTGTCAGTTCTAATGTTAATAATGTTTCTCCCCAGGTCCATGTGGTTGGTTATGATTGACCCTAAGTTAAAAAGGAATGATATTCTACTATCTCACAATAAAGAAGGATAGGGAATGTTTAGTCTACTTTTTATTGTCTACTATACCATGTTTGCGCACGAACAACTACCACTATCTTAGTATAACAATATAACAGCAACCAGACCTTAGTCCCAATATGATTTGGGGTCGGCTAAAAGAAAAAACATCATCTTAAACAACAGGTCGTTATAGGTAGGGAGCGAATGAGTATATATAACTACTGATATACATTTGGATAAGATTTAAAATCAAACAGAGGAAAAAAGAACACTCCAAACCAAAAGAAATAGTGGAATTCAATTGATTAGGTGTAAATACTTTTGGACAAAGTAACAGAAAAACGGGTTTTACAAATAACTAGGAAGAGTAATGTCAAGCAAAAAATGAACCTTTGGCATCGGTCGGTCTTACGCCCCGCTGGACATTTCCAAACCTTTTGAGGTGAAAACATATGTTTATGCACTCGAGGGAGATATGTCGGAGCAACATCCTCAAGCTGCGATGTTGTACTTATCAGGCGCAGCTACTTTCACTTCCATGAAAGGGTTATTCCCTTCATGTCCATGGCGTTGGGTAACCTAATGTCAGTCCCATTGAATGAAATATTACTATGACTATAGATGGAGGGCTTAGTTTATCCTCAGAGATGTCACTTGAAATAGATTTGTGTGGTAACCACAATCAGATACCTGTTGGAGGGAGATGGGGAAGAATAAGTGCCTTAAAACTTTAACAGCTGTTTATCAGTGTTACCATTTGGCTTTAGCGGAATCTCGTAATTGTACTGGGATTAGACAGTCTTTAGCCTATGTTCGAGTGGTCTACACGTCTGGTTAGCTTATTTGTGGGTATTGGTTCAAAGGCAATTGGAGCAATTCGTTACTTCGTAGCTTGGTGAACTTGTGCAATTATTTTGTGATACTAATCGAGTTTTTGTTTTTCTATCTGAAAATGTTGAAACAAATTAATTGGTTGATAGGGGCTTCTTGCACAGTTGGCGATTCAGAGTTTATGATTAGACTCCTTTTAGGGAAATAAAAAACCCTTTATTAGAAGAAAAATATAAACAATGAGGTACAAGACACTCTGGAGAGATGCAAGAGTTGCTCTCCCACCAAAGAACCTCAAGGTAAGCCATAAAAGCACAATGCCAAAGAACTTTCTTCTACTTAGTCCTTCCTAGCCTGACGTAATAAGCTTGTATGTGGTCCATACAAATCAAAAGGATGAACCCAAATCCCACTCTCACCTGGAAGAGCTGTGTCTTTAAGGATCACCAATGTGCAGAGATATTATGATATATCCTCAGACTTGCGCTGTTATAATCATGGCCTGTTAAGTAGTACAAGGTAACTATTCATTTTCTCCCACATTGACACTTGCTTGGTTATCAACATGCCCCATGTTAAGCTTTCCCAATTGAAGCTGTGATCCAATATCATCTTGTTGTGTCGTCATGCCAGAACTACTGTGAATTGCCTGACATATAAATCATGTCTGTGATAATGTTTTCCCTTAAGTACAAATTACACTTGTCATAACATTTAGTTGTTATAAAAAGTGGAATATTAAGTTCTAGTTATTACTAATTTCTGCAGACGGAATCATATTATGGATCTTGAAAGATTGCTCTTTCTTGGGATTCGATTACAGAAGCTCTTCTGCCTTCGTGTAAAGGCTGTAGTCATTAGTGGTAGTATGTTTACTTCTGTTTTTCCTGTTCAGATTCCTACAAATCCAGCTGGTCTTATTGAGTATAGGGCACATCCCTTTTGGGACCAGAAATATTGTCCTTCTCATGAGCTTGATGGAACTCCAAGATGTTGTAGCTGTGAAAGAATGGAGGTTTGTCATTGCTTCAACAGGCAAATGTGCTTTGTCATTTTGTTTCTTGCATATTCCCAGCTAAAGGGAGAATTTGTATAATATTAATCTTTCTTGCGTTTTCATTCATTTGCAGCCACAAGATGCTGGTTATGTTTCACTTGCCGATGGTCGCAAATTATGTCTTGAGTGTCTCGACTCTGCTGTCATGGATACAAATGAGTGCCAGCCACTTTACCTTGACATACAGGAATTCTATGAAAACCTAACCATGAAAGTGGAGCAGCATGTTCCATTGCTTCTGGTGGAGAGGCAAGCCTTAAATGAAGCTATGGAGGGAGAAAAGCAAGTAAGGCCAAGGGTGAACTGTCAACGTCTAAAATCACTGAAGTGATGCGGTCTCCCTCTTGATCCCAGTGTGGTGAAAACTTTAAAAATAGCTGACCGTCTAAATCTTTCTCCATGTTTTGGCAGGGCCATCATCATATGCCTGAAACAAGAGGGCTTTGCCTCTCTGAGGAGCAGACTATTTCCACGGTCAGTCTCTCTCTTTCCTCCTCACCTTGAAGTTTCTTCTCTTCATATGCATTGCATCTGTCTTGTGTGTAATGTACTGCTAAAACACTGACCATTGCTTTTGTTGGAGAGGGTCACTGTTTGAGTTTGAATCGTGTAGTTACCGTGTTTAGCTTATCTGTAAACAAATTCCTGACGTAGTGTCATGTAATTAGTACAAAGCGGCATAACCATCTCACAGTATGCAACTGAACTTCGTATGTGCCAGGTGCTACGACCGCCAAGGGCTGGAGCTCGGAGTAGAACAACAGACATGATCACAGAACCTTATAGGTTAACACGGCGTTGTGAGGTCACTGCAATCCTTGTCCTCTATGGCCTCCCTAGGTGTGTTTCTCTTCATTTTCATTTGTACTGTGGGGGTACCTATTTATCAAAGTTGCACTGAAGAAGCATTAGCTGTATCATATATCTATGCTTTAAATGTGTTATATCCCAGATTGCTCCCTGGAGTCCTAAATTATCTTCCATCAGGAATTGTGAAATCAGTTACCAGATAAAGTTTGGGTCTAAGATATATTAAGAGGAGTTAGATTTGAGGTAAAAAATATGAAGAGAAATGTGGGTTGTGTACTTGATTAATAGTTGAGGGTTTGTATGAAGGCTATGTTAGGATGAAGCTTGCTACCTAGCCCATAGAACACTCTATATTCAGTGGAAATTACAATCATAAGTCCTGCTTTGTACACAATTTTAATAAGTTTAGGACGTTAAATGATTTTCGCTGCCACCATGTAGTCACTTGTCTCTGATAGCAATTTAGCCATGGTCTTCCATCCAACTTGGGAAGACTGGGGCTAAAAGATTTAATGCAAACAAATCAAATGCCAATCAGGAGTCATGGAACATAGGTCAATAGTGATATAACAATGTGTGCAAAATCATCTTACTCGTTGACAATGGTGAGAACAGCCCACAATTAAGTAGATATAAATTATATTGATTTGTGTAGGCATGGTATTTGGGTGACAGACTTTTTTTTTTGTCATCGATTATGGTAAGTGTCTGTATTTGTCAATTTAAGGTTGAGAGGCTTATTAGCGCACATGGGCAATGATCAAAGAAAGTGTTTTCCATTTTCGTTTGAGAATGTGCAAATGTGCCTATGTGATTCTCCAATTATATGAAACTACGCAAGGCTCTACACATAAAAGTTTTGTTGAAGTAATTATTTACACTGTGAAATGTTTATCACATTGCGTAAGTACCTACTATTTTGTAGCTCCGAGCAATTACAAACGTACAATACATGGAAACAAAGTTCTTCAGGGGGGATGGTTCCTACTTTGTGCATTAATCTACAAGGGAATCACTCCTGTCATATTGCTGCCACATATCCCTCTACTGCCAAACCTCCGTCATAACCAAAGAGGGTTTCCAGCCTTCTACTATATCCAGTGAAAACATTTGAGAGGGCAAGAGCCTTGATCCAGGGCCGGCCATGGGCTACATCAGCTCCAGAGCCTATGGAGTTTCCAAAACCTACTTTTAGTGTCCGGCCTTGGGCTGTCCAGGCTCTGGATCTGGAAGGGTCGGAATCGGACCAGAGGTAGGATCTGGCGGCCAACCAAAGGGCATGACTCCGGTTTGTAAAAAATAAAGTAAAGTAAGCTCCATTGAGGGTCCGACTGAGGCCCTGGCTGCAGGGCTTTCCTGTTGGTACCACCACAATAGGTCAATAAATAACCCCTAACCAGGCACAAGTCAAGGGCAAGCATTCTTTTTTTTTTTTTTTTTTTGAAATATTTGGTTAAGGGTAAGCATTCTTTTAGTACTTCTAAAGCGTGAAGTTGAGACCCAATCTGTCGACTTTCTCTCTCTCCACGAATACCATCCAGAAACAGACTTAGGCATCGGACGGGCTTCCTTGGCACATAGGATGGGATCAGTAATGTTTTCTATGTGCAGGAGGCCAGGAGTTACCTATCGATCTTGAAAGGGTGTCAAGCGGTCTTCCCGTCAACATTAAAAATCTTGTTTGGTCCGCCCCATATCCCCAACAGCAGCAATTGTGACCATGACCCATGAGTATTTTGTTCTTCATGTCCCACGTTTTCTCATTGTTATATTGCCATGTGTTTAACAATACCTCTGACCTGGGTATGGTTGATGCCGCTACACAAAGTGTCGGAGTCTTGGAGATGTGGCAGATTCCAATTATAGTGGTTTCTGATGTCTTCTATCTATTTTTGAATTTCATTGATGCCAAATACTTTATACTCCTAAATTTAATGTTCGGCTGACGTCTAAGTGAAGGAGTTCTTGTATGACCAATGATCTATTGACCTTATATGTGCAGGTTGCTGACTGGTTCTATCTTGGCTCATGAGATGATGCATGCTTGGCTACGACTTAAAGGTGATGTTCTTAGTGGTTGTGTGGATAAACGGGAACTTATTGCCTACAGGAAGTTCCATTTCCTTTTTTTTTTTTTAAATTAGTTCTCATGTCAAATTCCTGGGAAATTGTCTAGAGGCTTTTGGATGAAATCTAGGAATTTCGACTTCCTTGGAAGTTACTTCCTATGTGGTGTTTGGTTCATCACCCTACTTCGCATGTTAATTATTCAAATGTCTGTCTTACCCTCGATGTCGTCTTGGTAGTTGCGTTTTTTCAAGGTAAAGTGGTATTTTTATTAATAGGCATGGGAATTATTAATGGGGGGGGGGGGGAATAATACACTACTTCCCATGAGTCATCCAAACAACCCCAACAAAACTTCCCTAGGACCTTCTAGTTCCTATCCAATTTGGGGGTTCCAAACGACACGTAGTCAGCTAACTACCATCAAGTCATATCTGATAAGATTTTTAACCTTCTTTCAGTTCTGCTAGTTTCTGATTTGCTCATGTGTCATGAGACTTCCTGGGCGACTTCCAGTTCTACATTATAGGATCAAACTTACCCTGTATGATCTATGTATCTGTCCTCAAACTTAATGCCCAATTCCAGGATGAAAGTATTCGATCTATAAATGTATCTTACATGTTTTCTATATTTTCTCATTTTCTGAGAAGAAGCTTCTTTTTCTTTTTCTTTTTCTTTTTCTTTTTTTCTTGTCTTAAACTCATTGTCTTTGAATTGATAACGATGAACATATACTTTGAGTCTGGCTAGATCCAGAATTTTGGCAGCTCTTTTTCACATCATCATAGATTTCAAATACGACCTTGCATTGAAACCTTGTGATGATTATACATCTCACTTGCCCTTACCTGTGTGTTCCAATCCACGCCAGTGCGCCACACGAAATTTCTGCAGATGCCGCAGTATGGACTAATGGATACTCTCTTCTTATAGAACTGTCTAATTGTGAAATGGTATACCGTGTATTCAGGACGGGCTTGTGCATAGGATCCTTTTATTAGAGATACTCTCCTCTTATAGAATTGTCTATTTTGTGCCTTTTAAGACTGCCATGTATGAGTCTTGGCTTCTTTACAACTCTGTTTGCCGTCACGGCTGATGCCATCTGGTATCTTGAAACATCAACAATTTCAGGTTGCAATGTGCCACCTCCAAAACCTCTCTACTCCTACCAACTGTAATCTTGTCTCGTACATTGTTTCGTTATACACATTGCTTGCTTTCTGATACATTGTTTATTTACAGGTTTTCGTATGCTTAACCCACAGATTGAGGAAGGCATCTGCCAGGTGCTAGCTTACATGTGGTTAGAGTCACAGCTTGACTCCGCCTCAATGGCCAGCAGCAGGTCAGTTTTGCCCTCCCGAGCAGGCGTCAGATCATCAAGCAGCAGCACGGGGTCACCTTTTGAGATGAAGCTGGGTCAATTTTTCAGAAACCAGATAGAATCCGACATTTCGCCTGTATATGGGGATGGTTTTAGAGCTGCTCACCAGACAGTGTTACAATATGGTCTCCAGAGGACACTAGACCACATACAAATGACGGGTTGCCTTCCTTTTTGAAGCTGTCGACACACAACATGTATCACATACTGTACGATGCAAGAGTTTGGCCTTCAACAGTTTTTACAACCTGGAGGCAATGTGAGATCAGTAAAGAGTCTTGAACTGTACAGATTAATTATTTGAATACATTCTTATGCATTTATTTATGAACTTGAATACTCGATACGTCCCATTATGTGAATTCTATACTGAGTGAGGTTACTCTGAATAAAATTCTTGTTTGGTTTCTTAAGTTTAATTGTTTAATGTTAGTACAATTTTTCTCATTTTAATTTTATAAATCTATATTGTGTACTCCGTATAAAATATAATCTTAAATAATGTCCGAGGTAAAATGTTAAACAATTTATGGAAGACGGGGAGTAGTCATAAACTAATTCTCCCCATTTACTTTCGGCCAAAAATTTGAGGTCATTTTTGGCATGAACCAGCTAGTTAAGTCCATATTCGAGACAAGTATGATGATTCCAGGGGGCAATGCTCTCCCATATGAGTGGTTAGTCCGTCACCATATTGCATTCTTAGGGTTAGGAGCTCGAACTTAAGACCTCTTTTTAAATTGATTAAGTCTCGTATCAACTGAAACACCGCAACAATCACATGTTTAAGTGTTGTACTAATTAAGTAATTACTAGTTTTACACCCGTGATCTCACGGGGGCGTTATTGGTGCCTTTATGTGCGATCCTTCTAACTACCACAAATATA
>JBBYHQ010000015.1:2183202-2196878 GCA_038382645.1 Spergularia azorica
CCACTTTCCCTTGCTTTGCTCATCTCCGATGTATCATCCCGTTGGCGAAACCGTGACCCAAGTCACATTTCCCAACAGGGAGGCTTCCAAAAAACAGAAACATTCATGATCCACCAAGTGCAACCATGCAGATACTTTTGAATTACCATTGACAATGTGGAATAAAGACTTGTCTGGCGATTTATTGATCACATGAGTCAATCTCTATTTCGGGGGTAAAAGATTTTGTGAGGCATAAACACTGTACATTAAGTATTAACAGGGCACAGGCACCCTATACGCTGAAAATGATGGGAACATGACTTTCACACCAAACCAATCCGAAATGACGACTCAACCGTCCCAATTTCTAACAACCCGAAATTATATAAACTCTAACACGAATTGATCGAATTCTATCCAAATTAGACCCATCAAAGAAATGACCTGACATTAACCCAATTGAAAGGATAAGACCCAATTTTTAACCGAATGACTCGTTTGCTAGTCACGTTGTAAGCCTCTAACAGAAAAATGAATGATTGATTTTAAAACAGACTCATTTGCTAGTCACATTGTAAGCCTCTAATAGAAAGATGGATGAAAAATGCATTTTATAGGTCTTGAACGATTGATTTTGAAACATTGGGATCTTAACGGGAGATTTTGGAATACTTTAGGTCCCAACTTTATAATTTACCCCGTTTTTCACTACTTTTTTGGACAAGTACATTGCACTGTGTCATGCTACTCATGGATACATAGCATTCCTCGACTATATTGACAATTTGACATTATAGCAATTAGTCTCCACAAAATTAACGTCAGTTTCCAAAAATGTTCAGCTTGAATTTCCTATCAACAATATTTTCATCACGTGCGTAAATCTCTGTTTCTTGGGCTAAGATTTCTGATAACCTCCTCCATTATTTAAAAAACAACTATATGAAGACAAAGGAGTACTTGTGAAATGTCTAAATCCGAGAACAAGATCAACGAAAACAAGAAGCTCATATAGTCATTTACTCATTTTCCCTATACTCTGCGCTATGCTTATCTTTGTCATGTTGGTACCTTTGTTTTACTTGAAGACTTGCATTATTGAGAAGTTAAATTGAGAATCTACTATTGCCATATCTAGGAAAATCCTACTTTAAAAAATGTTACCTAATGGGGAAAAACATACGAGAAACTTTATTACCGAGACCACATGTTCTTAATAATATAAGGGTGTGTTTGACCAAATTCCTGAAGTGTTTTTGGACTGTTTTTGGGTCCTAGAAAATGGAAACTGGCCAAACACACAAAACTGAGAAATTGTTTCTGGTTTCTGAGAAGCAATTCTAGTGTAAATTTGTTCATCAGAAGTAGAAGCTCTAGTTTGGAGCTCCTCCTCCAGAAACAGTTTCTGAGGAGCACTTTTGGAGAAGTTGGAGCTTGGCCAAACAAACCCTAAGTCCCATAATATCTGGGTTAAGCCTTTTCTTTCTAGCTCTTGAATGCAAACGTAAGAAACCAACAGCTTGACATCCTTTGGCTAAACCAACAGCTTCAAGAAGCATGATAATATACCAAATCATAATGTCAATTTGCCACCATTCTAGCACATGTCCAACGGAGTACTCGAACGCATGAATACATGATGGTTATTTCATCGTACTACAGAAAACAGCTAAATTGCGACCGATTTTCTTTCACCTTTCACCTCTAATAGCCCTATCAACCTAAAAACTACGTTTTTTCGATTTATGCAAGAGTCAATATGTATAGGAATTTGTCGTTCAAAGAATTGGTTCGGAAATAAGAATGCATAGCAATTACTTTTGGATAAATCACCAGCCTTCCGAGCTATTGTTTTCCCATATGTGACATACAAACTGAGTTCAGCAAAAAAAACGTAACCTTACTTAATTTTGTTTCTCATGTGAGATGGTCTTTTATAAGACTTTGGGTTTGACAATGCATTTGGTATCAATATATCGAATTAATATGACTATTATACCGAAATCCCTCAAGTGGAATATGTAGATCCTGGCATCTTGCTTAAAATCACAAATTTTATGGTGGATCCTATATGGGCAAAGTCGCAAACCCATATAATTATATTGTCGCTGATAAAAAAGAATATAAATACACCATAAAACATCAGTAAATCACATCTAACCAAAATGATTAGTAGAGGAGAGCATACATTCTCTCGGACACAAAAACTTAATGTATTCCATTTGATTATAACATCTAATTATCCCTGATAATTCCCTTGATTATGTTTATTTTTATTGGGAATTTCCAAATAGATAATTGGTTGAATAATTGATACTCCAATTAATTATTAAATGTAATCATATGATATGTCTAGTTGTGTTTTGTTTAATGTAATAGACATATCAAATGATAACTACTACGTATTGAGTTATGTTTAATGTAATCAATAACTACGTGCATTAGTTAAATCAATAGTCAAGATTTACTCTTATTTCTTGTATTTTCATGAAAAGATACGATTACTCCCCCCGTCCCAGCTCAAACGCCCCATATTCCATTTTGGGACGTCCCAGCTCAAACACCCCATCTATTTTGGGTCATATTTCTCTCTCCTACTCTTATTAAATTATCACATCCTCTCTCACATATCTCTCTTATTTTCATTAATCCTTACATTCTCTCTCCTCCTTTTTCCTAATATTACCCCACTCAACTTATTATATCAATTCTTCTTATTCCACTACAAAAATACCTCGGGGCGTTTGAGCTGGGACGGAGGGAGTACATATTTACATTATAAACCCTATTGGGTCCTAGACATTAAAAATGATGAAAAGAATAGAGAATCCATCCCACTATTCACATTCATGCAAACTCTCATGATCTTGTAGCACTTTGCAGCACAATCCTTACAATTAAGACAATAAAGGAGCGTCTTTCCTGCCTAAACACATAAATCGTTGCCATTAAGCAGCAAATTCTCCATTTTGGAGCCCAATGCCTTATGTTCTCCCTTTTGGAATCCCATTGCAACTCCCTTTTCAGGCTCCCTTTCCAGCATTTCTCTTCAAATACCTCCAGCAAACTCACAGACAAAGAAGTGAAAAAAGAGACTTTTCGAACTCTTGTCTAATGATCATTAGAGCTAATGACGGCTTTAACGGGTCACATAATACGATAATCAACTGATGAGAGCGTAACTGCATATGTAATTGTCACCAGGTTTTAATGCCAAATCACGGCCACTGGCCTGGGGATATGAAACTTATCTAAAATTGTACGCTTCCACTGATTACAGAGATTACACCATTCGACTGTGATTACAGAGATTCCACTATGAATTTTCTAGCAAGAATGTACATCAACTGAGGTTGCCAAAAGAACTCTACCTGCATTCTTCTCTAGAGTTTCCGGCCAAAAGGTTGCAGCATGCACATCTTTAGAAGGATCAATACTTCTCCGCAACAGGTCGAGAAGGAAATAGCCGTAGAAGAAATGTCAGCAATGACCAGAGGCAGACCACAGCAACAGCTTCAAACGTCACTGTCATTGCTAGTAAAGCACGGCCTCTCTCGATAATTTGAGGAGTAGCCTCCACCCCTCCCATGACAAATATCAGTTTATCAACAAAATTTACCCCTCTGGCCAGTTGATACAATCTGTAGACCTGTCAAGGCAAGTAAGACCTTTTAGTACAAGGAAAAACATATCTCAGTGGCTAACAATCAGAAAGCTTTTTTTTTTTTCTTTCTGTCGAGGACAAAAACCAAAATTACCTCAAAGAGAATTGGAACGATTGGCCAACAGGATGATCCTTGCTTGTCAGCAAACGTTTCAACACCAAGTTGAGCAAGATAACCAACAAGTAGCGGAGTAATCAAAGTCAATGCTTGGAAGCCTAAGATTGGCCATGTAACATAGGTAACCACCAGCGGAGCAACAACCTTGAGGCCCATTGTGAAAAATGAAGTTGTTAAGAACCCCTTTAAACCCGTTATGAGACTCCACCGCTTTGCAGTAAACTGCAGATATGGTCTCTGAACCCAATCAGTTATGACAATGAAACTTGCAACACCAATATAGAATACAGCTTCAGAGGTAAGTGCCGCAGCGGTCTCTGCATTGCAACATACAAATATATCACAATCAAAATCTTTGTTGTGATGAGAGCATAACAAAAGCAGGAGAGCAGATAGAGTACCAAACAAAGTTGTATATCACAATCAAAATCTTTGATCTTAAAACATTATCAACAATACTCGACAGATAGGATGCAAAAAAGTTGGGTCAGTTATCATCCTTGTGAGAATAATCTCTTTTTGATCTTAAATTAATGGCAAGATGAAAGACATAGGAGGACATAGATGTGCCCAAAAAGAAAACGAGTAAACATCTGAAGAAGTTATCCCATGCAACCTTTTACACCAAGAAAATTTATATGATACCAGATCTTCAGATCTTCTATAAGAGGTACATAAAGGCAAAGACATCTGGAGTAACTCATAGAGCTTGGATTAAACAGCACTACTTGAGTCTTTCAATCCGCAAGATAAGTGAACATCACATGCTTGAACAAAACACAAAAACTTGAGAGAGACTCATAGAAGTTGCATAAAACAGCACAACTTGACAGTCTTAAGACAAATGAAGAGACAGGGTCTAGGATATCGAACGGTGTAAGTGCCTCTTCAATATAAAATCATCATTTTTTGTTTTCATATAATAGCAGCTTGATTGTCTTAACTCGTAAGTATCTCTTTGATCTCAATATCAATTTTGTGATTTGATAGCAGTAGCATGATGACAAAAGTAGGGAGAACAGGAGAAGATAGAGTGCCAAACAAAAATACAGATACATATTTGAAATGACTTTGACCTGAAATCTTAATGCCGACAATCAAATCTCAAATATCAATTGTAAGGGAACTCACACAAAGGCAAACTCAAAATCATTTCAAGAAATTTAAAGAAATCACATAAAACAGCACCAGTTGAGAATCCCTCAACACTCACAGTGTCCATGACTCCATAAGGGTAATGCAGATACAATGGCAAAAAGTTGACAGTCGGTGTTGCAGCAAACAAGAAGTTCGCAACAAATATTACACACCAAATACGAGTATATCAGTAGACAAATATATTATATATATAACAGAAGATATAAAAATAACATAGCACAAGAGCTACCTGCAAGTAAATCATCTTTGAAAAAGTTCGCCACAAAGTTGGCAATATATAGTTGGGGAAGGGCAAAGGATAGCATCAACACCACAGGAGCCAAAACCCAAAGCAAAGAACCACCACCATCTTCAAATGGGGACGAAACCAACTTGCTCTCTTCAATTACTTGGTGAGTCACCCCATAGAATGAAACTGAACCCGATTTACCACGAAATGCTTCTACACCTCCAAATTTCATCTCAGGCACACCAGTTGAACCGTTAGGAGAAGCTAGTAATTTCTCATCAGAATCAGAACGTGCTTTCAAATTCGACTTTGAATCAGATTGCGAGGCAAATACAATAGACACACCCTTCACCTTACGCAACTGAGACTCCCTGACTGACCATCTTAAACCAGACACCGAACACGCTGAGTAAAGTCTCATGTTAGAATCCTTCAGACTTTCATAACTGGTACCAAAATAATTAAAGTTCTCGCCTTTTCGATTGTCCTAACACCCAGTAAAGCGAAAATTCCACACACATGGGACTTGGCAAAAAGGGTAATGCAAAAATGGGATAATTCAATCAATTGAGGTGGTCCTAAATCCTAAACCCATAAAATAACTCAAGTCACTTCTTTTACTGAAACAACTTGGACCAATTGACGAAATTTCACACAAATTACATAAAGTAAAACTACAATTTAACCTCAAAAAAGCAGTAACAAAAAAGAAAGGGGAGAATTCATACATTTTTTCACATTGGCAATCTGAAGCCTCTGGGTTCCTCCAGTAATTGCACCAGTGGAAACCTTCTAAACAAAAACAGCAATATGTGCAACAAAATATTAATTTTCACCCCACATGAAAATTTGAAAAAAATACATGCGAATTAAACACAAATACAGAAGGGTAACAAATGAAAGACTTACAGTTCTTGTACATGAGAGATGGGTAAACTTAGGAGAGAGAAATGAGGAGCAAAGAGATTGCAAACCCATGGTGGTTCAGAAATTTTGTATAGGGTTTTAGAACAGAAAGCACAGTTCTAAATTGCAAGAGGGTTTTAAGCTGTATCTTGTCCTAAGGCTAAGCTCTCCAGGTTCTAACTTGTTGGGTCCGAAGATTATGCTGGACCTGGTTCGGCGAAATCGTAATACTGTGAATCTTTGTCCAACCCGTCACTCTATGTTTTCGTCACCAATGTTTACGTCACAAATGCTCTTAAAGTTTAATCGCGGGAAATCCCCCAGGCAGGTTAGTTTCCTAACCAATAGGCCAACCTAATGATTCTTCTCATTTTATGTTTTTCCCTTTTCTTTCGCTTCGATGAGCACCGATATATAACTTGTTCGTCCAACCCAAAACTTTACCTCCCCATCCGCAAGGTTTTTTTTTTTTTTTTTTTTTTTTTGTTTTGTAGTGATCGGCAAGTTTCTCCGACTACTACTACTACTACAATAATTCAGTTCTGATCAGTTTTGTCAATGTTAGCTTGGTATCACCTGGATATATATATCTAATTCAGTCATCATCAAAGTTGTTGACATTTGACACCAAGAATGAAGTTTGCACTAAGTATGTGAAACTCATGAAGAATTAAACATGGCTACATGAGGTAGAGTTTCGAAACGCAAACATGTACGTGAAATTCCTTCTTTGTTATTTAGAATAAGAAGGAAAAGAATTTCCAGTGTTCTGAGCCGCTTCAAATTACATACCCACAAAATTTTGTTGTTTTGATCATAATAGTAGAGTAATAGAAACATTATTATCTGAAAAAGAATAATAATCCTAGATTTGGCACATTAAACGAGAAGCAACAGAAAAAGCCGTAATCTTGAAAATGAAGGATCCTGCGGAGACTAAACCTAATTTAACAGTTGAAAGCTCATCATTGTGTACCAAGAAAAAACAGATTCTCTCTCTTTTAACTCTCCCTATTGATTTCATGAACTGCATACTCTCTACTTTGGTGCGGCTTGACGAGCACCATTACCGATTCCATTCTGATCAACTCGCTGGTAGCCTTCGGAACCTCTTCCGCCTGCACCACGGGATCGACCTGAAAACTCACCCTGGCCTCTGAAGTCGTTTCGGCCATAACCACGACCTCCAGTGAAGTTTCCGCGACCTCTAAAGCTATCGCTGCGGAATCCACCCCTCGATGAGGGGTACCTCCCTCTACCATTGCTAGGGTTTGCTGCAGCTGAGATTAAGAAACTTACATCAGTCTCACTGTTTTTTCATCAATCACCTATTTCAAGGACAAAGAATCATGAACCTAAAAGAATGTCTTCTCTGACTTACCTCGGGCAGTAGTTCTCTTCTCTTCGACAGTGGCTTTGCGAGTCCCTATTAAAATAGGCGAGTCCTGGAAAATGACACATATAACTCAATATGACTTTTAACCTCAGGCCGTAAAACTTAAACAAAGCTAACTCAAGTAGAATCAGTTAATCAACAGACCATCAGAAATCATACTCCCAGGCCCTAGCTCTCAAAATCCAAAAGCCAAGCCTTATGGGAGTTTTATAAGGATACGCTAATGAAAAAAGACGGTATTGAAAGTGAAAATAGGAAAGATTCTTCAAACAGTACTCGGATGCTAGTGCAGTCAACGGAAAAGAATGGGGTAACAAGGTTCCAACATCTATATCAAGTATTACTCTACGGAGGCAGAAATATCAACCATGGCATTTTCCTCCCACAACATTTGCTCTGAGCTTCCTTTTTTCTGATGGAAAATATTTTTTGTAAATGCAAGCCAATTACGCCTTTCTCTCCTTTAACCTATAATTATATCCACCAAAACCTTAAACATGGATGCATAAATCGCCCGCACCACTAATGCCAGCTCCTCCTCTGACCTCTCTAGTCTCTAGCATCCATAATCAACAAACTCCTTAGTTATTAATATTATGTACATTCACCAGCAGTGCATGTGCACAATTGTACTTGCATACTTTACGATCACACATAGCCTAGCTGTTATCAATTTGCAACATTGTAAACTATCACTGCAACTCTGCGAGCATCACACTTAATTTTTGAGGTACTTTCACTTTCTCCATTTTCCCCACCTTTGAGGAGGAGCCCGAAGAAGAGCTTGACAACACAGATATCATCAACGGTCATAATTGCAGAGATGAAACTTGCACCATAACATTCTCCTCAAAAAAAAGAAAAAAAAAGAGCTCGGCTTATTACCTCAATAGCTGATTTCATGGCGCTCAGTGATTCGAACTCGACAAAGCCAAAGCAAAATCCTTGCTGATTAACAGAAAGAAACAACAATGTTATGCAACACTGGTGAAAAGGAGGAAATCAGCCCTGATCAAAGGAAAGCCTCAAAAAGATACCTTGTTACTTCTCACTTGTACACCTCCTTGCTTAATCGGCCCATACTTGGTGAAAACTTCCTCTACTTGTGCAGCGGTAGCACTTTGAGGCAGATTTCGTACATATATAGAATAACCTTCGGCTTAAAAAGACCAACACACAACTCAAAACCATAAACTGAAGCTAGAATGAGAAGAGCCTAACTGAAAAGAAGTTCAACGCATGATCATCTGATAGTAGTCATCAGCAAGCCACAAGTTCACAAGGATTCTGTTTATTACCAATTCATACTCTAAAGAGACAACAGACAGTTGGAAAGAAGCAAGACGTCATCATCAACGACTGCCATTCAATCTCTATCTAAGTCTACTGACATCACCTAATCGTAGACTATAATCTTTACGCTGCCCCTCCCCCCCCCCCTAAAAAAAAAAACAAAATGGAATAAAAAACAATAACTTGAAAATTGTGAGATCAGTTCTAGGAAACCCATCTGACCTATTCAGATGTGGCCATCTATGGCTTATGTCTGTCTTGACTGATGCACTATTTTTATAATGAATACTACTATGACATATTGCAGGTCTAAATGATTTCTTCAGCAAACTCCAACCACAATCACAAACTACAATCATTTACCACTCCAGTAAGAGGACTTAAGCACAACACCGATCCAAGTCTACAGTTCATTCCATTCCAGTTCTTAAGATTAAAAATACTCTTTCAGCATCAACAAAATTTTCGTCGTTTATATTCTTAACAAGATAGGACCAAAAGACCTGAATCAAACACCTTCTTCAAGAGCATCTAATTTTTCAGGCCCCGCTTCGCTGTTTGAAGCTGAAGCCTCAGATACCGCGGCAGGTTTTGTGAACCCACTGGGTTCCTGATTGCTGCTTGGACGTTTAACCTTAGCATTACTTGCAGGTGTTCTGACTGGAGCGGGTGACGCATTGGTCTTCATGGCCTTCAACTGCAATTGACAACTCAGGTAATTGTTCTATAGAATTCAGCATAGAGCAAGCAAGTTACAGGGTCAACTATAAACTTACAATTGATGCATATGATTTTTTAGGTTCATCCTCTTGAGAGACGGGTGGCAGTGAAGATACGGTCACGCTTTCACTCTGATCTAAACGAGTTGGTGGCGGATCAACTTCCTCCCCTTCAGTGGGTGATACATCTTCAGTATCAGAAGGATCGCACACTTCCGGCTTATTAGGAAGTTCTTCTTCATTAGAGGGTTCCTGAACTTGTTCAGGTTGGTCCACGACTTGAGGAGATTGCTCTGAAAACAAGAACAGCCGTAACTGTGAATCTGATGCACAGCCGAAGTACAACGACGACTCAGTTTTATCAGCAGGTAGGAGAAATGATTAGTACCTGGCTCTGGTGTCTGAATGGCAACTTGTACATTTTCATTATTACCATTTACCGGAGCTGGAACAGCTTCCGTCGAGATTTCGTCATCTACATATCTAAAGACATCGTTCAGGACATAATAACCTTTCTCTTGTGGAGCTAAAAAGAATGATTGAGCAAATCTCTTTTTTACGCTGTCTTTTCCAGTTAAGTGTCCAGTAACAAGAACGGTGACTCCATCCCCCAAGGACGGCTGAGCATCAGCAGTCTTTATCTCCGCAATAAAATCTTTGCAATTCAAAGATAGAATTTTCTCATTTATTCCCTGCAGGAGTTCAGTAAAAAGTGCAAGTCATGCAAAGTATAAAATAAACAAAGCACTACACTCATTATTCCCCAACTGGCAGCTATAAAATACGGATACCCCCCCCCCCTCTCCCAAAGTGACAAGGAAGCTGATGTCAAGGTGGCTTTTGCATCAAACAATCAGCGTAAAATTCTAAATTATTTGAGAATTAGAAGCAGAATACAAGCCTTACTCCCAAAATGACTTGGGGTTGGCTGACATGAATCGTCATAAGTAACCCTCTCGAGGATGTCATATAAGTAAAGGATTATTATGAATAAGTTAGAAAAATAATAAAACACGTATACAAGAAAAAAGAAAACATGATATTTGTTGAAATATAATGTTCGCGTATCTTAACTGAAATCTGAAATCAGACAAATTGGTAGGTCTTTCATGTCACCAATAGGATATACCGATTGGATAAGGGTATTCTATAAATATAAACTTCCATACAAGGGATGTTGACTAATCAACAGTTCTTCCAAATGCTAAGGAAAACATTTGAGGCTGCCTTTTCTGATGATTCAGAAAGCTTTTATCATTCAGGGTATTGCTCCCATTACCCAACAATCTATGGGTTCATCACTAGTACATTGTACCATGATTGATAAAAAGCTGGTCACCATTAGTATATGTAAGCTAAGTGAGAACTTTGACTCCGATTATTTCCTGTATTATGCTCGATGGTCCTCTAAAGACATAGAAACTCAAGCAAGTCACTGAACAGTCACTGAACGGAAAGACTAGTCAAAATTTGTCAATTGTTGACACGCAGGTATGAACCAAAAACTTTCAGACAAAATTGCTAAAGAGACTTATGACTAGAAATAGATTGATTCATCTATAAGTTTATGTTGCAGAACATGTCTGACTTTGACCATAATGCTTCTGATTTATTGGTCATCACTAGAATCGAAAGATCGAGGGATTGTTCTTCACTAATTTGCTACAAAACAGCCATACAGGAAAAGAATCTGGTAAATACTACTCCCTCCGGTCCAGATTAAACTTCCCGCTCCTTTTTGCGCACTTCGAAAGGAAAATTAATAAATAATTGTTAATGATACAATTAGCAAAAAAAATTTAAAGCTAATTATCACCAACATCTTCATCTTGGCTCCCTAATTATTCACTCGACAAAAAACTTAATAGTTTGGGAATGGGGAAGACAAAGTCGAGACCCTAAAAAAGAGGATGGGAAGTTTAATCTGGACCGGAGGGAGTATTACACAACTACAAGACTTGAGCTGACCCCATATAAAGCACTTGATCAGTACCGTTATTGTGCAATGTGCAAAAATTTGGGCTTCTTGATTTAAAAATATGATCTGTATGGTGAAGAGGAAAGGAAGAAGTCATTGTAAAGGAAGACGTCATTCCCAATTTCCACAGCCTAAAGGCTTAAAAATTCACTTGTTGTAAAAAGTAAACCACTTAGCCATACCAAGGGGTGTATTCGATATACAACGGGAAGGAATTGTTAAATTTTCAATTATGATTCTTGGAAGTAATCTTTGGACCAAAAAGTATCAAGGCGGAAAGTATAGATCCAGACAGCAAGCACAACAATTTGTCGCCACACACAAGAACATCAGTGGTAACTTTCACAGATACACCAGAGAGAAATACCTTGTTCAATCTTAACTAATGAATTCAGAAATGGTTTCAGGTAGAAAATATGCCCTCAAAAGATAGCTAAATGATCAAGATATGCAAGGATTAATTGTACTCCCTAATATAGCCCACATCTGAGAAGAACAGGTCTACTCCTCACCCGATATTTTAGCCAACGCAAGGTTAATTAGTTTCTCATGCCACTGGTTTCTTTGCTCATATCAAACTGTTAAGTCCAGTTATACAGCCGGCCATCTAAATTGACTTTGTATACATTTTACTTCCATTATAATTGCCGTACATGTTGTAACTAAGTTTAATAATGTCAAGCTAGTGTTGATTGCAATAAATTCAAAAAATCTGCGGAACAGATTTAATATCAACAAACTCTGCAGGCTAAATTACGGATGATTTCAAAAGCACCCTTTTCTGCAGCCCCTACCAGTTTCCATATAATCACTCAAATAAGACTTCCCAGAGGGCTTGAAATAAATGAGCTTAACTAACGTAACTAGCACATTCGGAAAATCAAGATTATAGCTTAATGTAAACATACTATCATCGTGGTGGCGGATGTCATAACACCGCCAGAATCCGGGCGACTGAGCACACTCGTATCCTGATAAAATCTGTAAACCAACTCTGGAGACTGGTGAAGAATGTGGTAGTACTGCTCCACAAAGGCATTGCCAACAACCTGAGCGGGAGGAGTAACAGCGCCCTGCATTGCCATCTGCAAAAACATCAATTGACTTACATTCGTCAGATACATAAAAAGGGGACAACCAATGCCAATTCATACATAACAAAAAGGCGACAACAGGCAATACAATTTCGAGGGTGGACAATGTCGATTAAATAGAGGACAAATGTTGATGCCTTCACCTTTCTACCGTCACATGACATCTCAACTTCGTACCTGGGACTACGAGGAGGTGATAGGAGATTATAAAGAGTCATGGATACAAAGTGAAACTCGAACCTAAATATTTCGACACTAATGTACATCGAAATCCTACCAATTATGGAAGCTACGAGTTCGACAAATCTAATCAACGAGGCTTAATATTATGTAACTGATTCAAAATATCTTGTAATTTAGATAATTGAAGTATAACCGTTGAACAATTTCTCACCCATCTTATTTCCCAATTAAAATCATTGGGTTTTAATTTCCATCTCATCATTGTTCTGTACGGTATTTATTAAAACTAGTAATTATTGAAACTAACGAAAAAAATTAACCTGAAATTCAATATCCAAACATCAACCCCAAGATCTTAAAATACAGTGAAATTGAAATTGAAGTAAAATGCAAAACAAGAGTTATGCGAATTAAATGAAATGCTAATATAAGAGATCATTAAATATAAGAAATGAAATTGAAAAATGAATTGGGGGAAAACAGTGAAAGTAAAGAAAACTAACTTAAAAAGCAGGATCGACGGTGGTCGGAGATGCGCCGGAGTAAACGCGCCGATGAGGAAGGGAGATCGCGGGCCGGCGAGCTCAGTTGGTCCGGTCGAAAAGAGTGAGTCCGAGTTTGACCGGCGCCAAATGTGTGTTTTGCCAGAGGGAGGAGAGAGAAAATGAGAGAGAGAGAGAGAGAGACAGCTGAGGGGTTGAGGGAACAATTTTTGTTTCTTTTTTAGATCGTTTGTCGGAGTAAATGACCCGACTATTTGAGTTCACTTGGTTGTTTTGCTAGCTCACACTGTCGAACACTTAGGCTCTGTTTGATAGAATTTATTTACATTAGTATTCAGATCAGTTCACAATAATTCAGATCAATTCAGAATTATTTAGATCAGATCAGAAATATTCAAATTACTATCAATGTATTTGGTCCATAACTGATACTAATTCGTTGAAATTCAATCA
>JBBYHQ010000015.1:2197471-2209352 GCA_038382645.1 Spergularia azorica
GAAAACCGCCCGAAGAGGGCTGTTTTCGACCTAAATGAAAAGGGCGACTAAATCTGGGGTCGAAAACAACCCTCTTCTGGCGGTTTTCGACCTCGACGGGCCACCCCATTGGGCTCGCGCCGATGTATGCGGCCTAGTGTTGGCCATTTCGGGGAGGGGGGAGGTGGTGGGGGTTGCCGGCGGTGGGGCGGTGGGGGAGGTGAGGAGAGAGAACAAAATTGGGGTTTTTATTTTTTATTTTAGATTTTATGTTTTTTATTTTAATTACTAGTTATTATTAAAAGATTTAATTAATTTTATTAATCATATGCCACATCACCGTTTAACATCCAAAAGTTAACGCCGTTAATGAATTAGGGGGGTTTAGGGCACCACGTGCCTATAGGTGCAAAGTTTGGGGGCACGAATTGTACAAGTTTCAAAAGTGGGGCACCATGAGCATTTTGACATAGTTCGGGGGCACCACGTGAATTTGCCGTTAAATTTATCTACAATGTGACCAAATTAAAGTACCATATTTCTGTTAGTAAGCCGTTAAGTTTAACATTTTCTTCCAAAAGTTTAAGAAACATTCACATTATGCCCTTTTTGGTTTTATATTTTCCCGGATATACCCATTTTCAGATATCTCCTTTGTTTCAAAAATAAAAAATTAGTATTTAGTTTGATCTTTTAATTAATTATGTGTAATTGATTTTTTAAAGTAATTTTAGCTACTTTATATTTCTTTATGTAGCAATTAACAAATACTAATAAAAACTCAATGAATTAAATGACACATTCGAAACTCAAAAGAATAATGATCCTTCTTTGCTTTAATTTATAAAATAACATAGCAAGTGATTTACAATATTTATAATAAAAGTGGCTAATGTTGATCTTAATAATGAAATGACAATGAAATATAACACAAATACTTTTTAAATAACATAATACTTATAACTAATGGGTAATTCCGAAAAATAGTGAAACCATAGGGGCACAAGTAGAAAAATATGTCTAACCTTTCAGATGAAACATCCAAATTTAACGGCTCATTAGCGTCAACATGATAGTTTATTTTGTCACATTGTGGACAAAATGTATATTTCAGAGGTATAAACTAAAATTAAAATAAGAATTAGTATAACGTGGAAAAGTCGAAACTAGCTAGAGGGATACAAGCTGAAATTTCCCATTATTTTTTTTTACTTTTTTTGAAGTTGTACTTTATTCAACAACTTTCCACATTTCCAAGTCGTCATGCAAAACAAAACTTAATTTTTTCTATCTACCTTTCATTTCCCAAGTTAATTAAGCTCCTTTGATTAGGTTGTGTGCTATAAATAATGAATCATACACATATATCCAGAACACAGCTTTTCACCACTAACCCATATATCACTTTCCTTCAACTCCCCATTTCATTTATGTTTGATCATTATCTCTGTTACGAGTTTGATCTTTCCATTTTTGAGATGGTTGTTCTTTTCTAACTTGGCGGATCCTCCACTTCTCTCTGATTTTTTTTATACAGGTTAATTCTTCCTTTTTTTTTGTTTATCTCTTCTTTTTATCGTTTACTTTCTCCAACTAATATTGAGTTTGGTGTTAAAAATTTGTTTTACTACCAAGTTGGAATTTCCGCCTTCTAATTGTCTTAATACTGATTTTCAAAGTGTTTAAGTGTGTATATGTGTTCCATTGTCAGTTTTGAGTTTGCATTAGATGATTAAACGCTTGATTTTTTTCTCATGTGATTTTTGCTTGAAGATTCAGTACGATTATCGATTAATCGATTTGATTTGTATTATAGTATCCGATCCCAGATTGGCTACATACTTTCACTGGGAACTCTTCAATATATATACTCCTAATTTGTATTTACTCTTTTAATTTGTATTATGGAGGTGGCCTCGGCGAAGTTGCATGTTAGGTTTATTAGTGCTTATAGACTTATAGTTGGTGCAGCAATAGCAAAGTTTGAAAGTCATCATGATCACCACTAACTTATATTTGGTTCAATTTTGTGAATTCTAACTCCTACAGTCCTACCTTTGACACTAACTATATAAATATCAGTCCAAAAACAGATGGGACACCAAATGACTGAGACGAGCTAAAACATTAAGTACATCATATCCTTGGGATGTAGCCACGTAAGGAGTACTCGTAGTCGTTGTTAATTGAAACGTACAGTTTTTTACTCAATATTTCAATGTTTTTTGAAAGAGTAAGTTAACCCATATGTACCCCAAATATCTTTAAATTTTTCTTGCATGCATGTGAAAAAAGTTCATAATCTTAAGCCACTAGAAGGAAAGCTAAGTCACATTTTCTGAAATTTGCAAGTTCTTTAGGTTCTTAGAGTAGAAATGATATTGTTCCACTAAAGAAATTAGTTTTAACTAATAATTGTTACAGCTTCTTGCGCAACACACGGGTCTTAAACTAGTTAGCATAGTAATTCCGGTCACCGTGATTAATGTATCCTGGCTTTTCTCTCAGAGGTGGCATTTCTACAATGCTTGATTTAATTGATGTTTCGTGCTTTGTAGAATCCACCACGCGCAATAATAATGCATGCAATATGGGTGTCTTATTTGCTAGATTAAGTTAAGGAGTAGTCTTAAAAATGGCAAAATTAGCAGAAGTCGAGGACCCACATATGGCTTCTGCGTTTGTTGCTACTGATTCTTCAGGCATTCTCTCTCCCTTCCGTTTCTCAAGGAGGTAACTCTATTCTCTACCCTATTAATGCTCGAGAATCCAAGTTTTCCCCTTTAAATATCATTGTTAAGTACGACCTTTAGTTTTCATTTTGTACTTTGAATCTGTGACTTTTTGGCGCATTGGTGTACCAGTGTGTTGCATACTAATAGAGTATATTAGGGAATATTGAGTATGGGAAATATTAGGAATAATATTAGGAGTATTTGTGGTTAAGAATATTAAGAGTCGTGTATTTAGGAATACAATATGTTTAGAAATATTCTGTGTTAGGGTTACATAAGAGTCGAGTCAAGTCATTGTAATAATATAAATAGGGGTCTACCTTAAGGTCATTGTAATATTTGTTACAAGGTATTATTACGAGTTTATTGATGTTAAGAGTATTCCCAAATATCGGGTGTTATAATTCTTATACATACAAAAGACCAACTTTCTTTGTGATCTCAATCTCTGTTAAGAAGAGCGTCGTTGGAGTTTTGAGCTTGCGATTAAATATGTTTGTGCATAAATTGTGTTTTAATTAGTTTTCCAGCGTAATCGAAGTTCACATACGTAGAGAAGATCCTAAAAGCTGCTACATGCAGATCGTTGTGTATCTTAATAGCTTGATGACTAGAACAGTTTTTGGAGCAAGTATTAATTAATCCTACCAGGGGTGCCCTTAAGCCCTTGTTTGAAATTTTGCATTTACTGTTACAGAGAAAATGGTGCTGAAGACGTCACAATTCAAATTCACTACTGTGGAGTTTGCTACTCCGACTTACAATACGCGAAGAATGAATGGGGATTCACTCGTTATCCTGTTGTTCCGGGGTATATTGCTCACCCATTCACCACCATTGTTGCACTTGTAGTACAGATTCTGCAATATGGCTAGCTGTTTATTTTGTAGTGTAGATCAGATATCTAGTTAATGGCCTTTGGGATTTCTTTATAGGTTCTACAGATGAGATTTAATTTAGAACAGTTTTTACACAGTCAAATCAAATTATTATGCATTACTATGGTTTTCCAACTAGCTTTATATGTTTGGCGTCAGCAGGCATGAAATTGTAGGTATCGTCATTAAGGTAGGAAATAAAGTCAGTAAATTTCAAGTCGGAAACCATGTTGGTGTGGGTGTCATGGTCGGCTCCTGCGAGAATTGTGAATATTGCCGACAAGATTTGGAAAACTACTGCCCTGATGTGGTTTTGACGTACAATTCTCTGGATAAAGACGGGACGATGACTTATGGTGGTTACTCTGATAAGATTGTTGTATACCAGCGGTTCGTGGTTAAAATTCCAGACAATCTACTACCTGCAGCAGTTGCACCACTGCTAAATGCTGGGATAACAGTGTACAGTTCAATGTTGTACTATGGGATGTCGTCGATTGGGAAGCATTTAGGAGTTTGTGGGCTTGGTGGGCTTGGTCACCTTGCTGTGAAATTTGGCAAAGCTTTTGGACTTAAGGTGACTGTGATCAGCACCTCCCCAAAGAAAGAGGATGATGCTCTCAATGCATTAGGTGCAGATTCCTTCCTTGTCAGCACTGATGCTGCAAAAATGAAGGTAAGACTTCTGATAGCAGAACTTAAAGTGAGTTTCGGCCGGGGTGGTGTGCATTATTATTTAGCTGATGTTAGCTGCTTCTTTCATCAACTCCCCATATAATACTTTTGCCTGATATTTGCTTCTACTCTTTATTTTACCATATGGGCCAATAGCCAAGTCAAGTCCCTCAGTTGGTAGAAATTTTACGCGAAAAAACTTTTAACTTTTGCAGGCTGCAGAGGGAACCATGGACTTCATTATCGATACTGTATCTGCAGTTCACACCCTGGATCCATTGCTAGGCTTGCTGAAGGTGAATGGAAAACTTATATGCTTGGGACTTCCTAACAAACCTGCCTTGGCGCTCCCCCTCTTCCCTTTGGTCATAGGTGAGTTAATATGATTTGAACATCTTTTTGCAGATGGGTAAAATTTACACGGTTTCACCTAGTAGAGAATGCATGAACTGAATTGATCGATAAAAGTATATAGGAACTAAGTTATTATCGAAGTCGGTTTAATAAGTAGCTACCATGAAATCGCTCGAATACTACCATTTTCCCTTCTAAATTTTTTTAGTTCAGTTAAACATGTTTCTGAATAATTTTTACATGACAGGTAGAAAACTTGTTGGAGGAAGTGACATAGGTGGTATGAAAGAAACACAAGAGATGCTAGATTTCTGTGGAAAACATAATATCACTGCTGAAATAGAACTCATCAAAATGGACTACATAAACAAAGCTTTCGAGCGCCTTGCCAAATCCGATGTACGCTACCGTTTTGTCATTGATGTTGCCAATTCCTTGTCCACCTTCAAAATGTAACGACTAACGACAATGGTTTCACTTCGCCAATTGCCATAGAGCAGGTGAGATCTTTGTTGTTGATTGATCAAGTGTGCCGTGTGCGAACATCTCGATTCTTATAAGGAATTGGAAGAATTAAATACGGAGGGACGCATAGCTAGGTGTCTCTCGCTCAACTCCTTGAGGTGTTTCGTTCACTGTGTTTTTATTAAATCAATAATAATTTACAAGAAGTTGGTGGGGAGCCGATATACAATCTGAGCCCCCACACATGATTATAATATCATGATTGTTTTGGTAAAATACTGCTGGTCTGACCGACAGACCTTCTAGTCTGGTTCTACTTGCCTAATGTGCCTTCGTTTAGTCGCAATATGAGTTTAGTTAGATGAATGAAATACTGAAAACAAGAGTAAATACTCCGTAAATAACACCAAGATTTTATACGTGCAAAACCCTATGAATTAGGGAAAAACATGGGGGGAGTCTGTGTCCCATCTTTAAAGAGTTTCACTATGATTTTGGATGATTATCGACTGCAATATATTGAGATGCTAATATTTTGTGTAAGTGTTTGCCTCTAGAATTGCTTGGTGTTTCTCTCTGATGATGCGCCGAGCTTATATCCTTCTCCTTAAAGCAGTTGTAATAGTTGTGGCCATCGTGCTTGATTACCACGTTCTCCTCTGTCAACTTTGTCAACTCCCGTCCACTTCCCTCTTTTTTAGGCATCATGCTCTTCGTGGTTAAACCTATGGGCTTTGGGATGTTCGTGCATAATATTTGGGACGTCTCCATGATATTTTCATCCGTCTTGACCTCTTCATCTTGCCAATTTTAAGAGCTAACAAATTAATTAAATAAATAATTTAACTTGCTAACTGTTTCCCGGCTTTGTCGGAGGACTCTGGTCTGTAGGTTGGATTAATCTATTAGTAGAAACGCCAACCTCAAAATGCGTGTCAAGCGGCCCTATACAGTTTATAGAGGAAGGAAGGGTAATAATATTTTCCTTAAAACTAGGGAATGGATTAACTTGTCACAGTTTAAGAAACAAACTTATATACATTTTTAATTTTTTCCCAACCATCATGAGACATGTGGCACCAGAGGTGGCAAAACCCGACCGACCCGAGAAAATCTACCCGACCCATCCGATACCCGACCCGCCTGACACCCGCTTATATGACAAGACGATGCAACCCGTAACCGACCCGATCTTATCTGATATAACTCGATAACTAACTATACCCGTAACCGATATAGCCCAAACCCAACAACACCAGACCTGATTAAAACCCGACTCGAATAGTACTCGCATTCATTAGGACCCAGTTATTTTATTACACCCGAATATACAAAGTTTTTATTGAAAACTGTATTCGCAAATCACAAGTATAAACTAATTCTATGGTGCATAAATTTACAACTCTATTGTTTAGGGTTTGGCAAATGACCATGCATAAAATGAATATTTGGAGGGAATTGAAAAAATATGAAATTTTTCTCTTGGAGGGAAATCGCATAATTAGTTTTAAGTATGGAGGGAAAACAAATAATTTCATAGAGACATTAAGCGCTTAATTTTGGATACAAAAACTTTAGAAGGTGATTCTATTATATGAACCAAAAATAATTGTTTTGAATTGATCAATTCAATCAATTCAAAAAATATGAACCAAAAATAATTATATTATATTTATTGCCCCGATAAGATCAACTAGCCGAAATTACCCGACCCATGAGCACCCAACGCCCGATCTAACCCGACCCAATGTGACCCGAATTCCGATATCAGTCTCAACGCGGCATGACCCGACCCAACCCGAGCCGATCCGAAAGCTTACATGATCCGAATGGACCCGAATCAATTGTAATTCAAACCAGAAAACAATCCGACCCAAACCGGACTCGACCCACCCATTTGCCACCTCTACGTGGCGCATTAGTTAAGCAATAACTTAAGACGAGGAACGAGATTGTTGATTCAAACACAACCTTTATTCTTAATTTAATATATATATAATATGTGATATAGAAATTGTATCACGTCAGAAGTAGTCTTATGTCAGAAGGTCAGAAGTAATCTGAGCCACACATCTTGATACTCCAATAACTCTCATAACTTTAGTTGCACCGTAACTGCAGTAAGTATATCACATAACTCTTATAACTTTACAACTCTAACTGAACATTATTTAACTTGAATACGTAATTTCAACTTAACTCCACTAATTTCAATAACTAAAATACGTTTTAAAATATAACTCCATTAACTACAACACGTAATTATAATAACTCCAATAACTATAAAACGCGTAACCCCAACTTAACTCGGATAAATTTAAAGTCTAATAACTTTAATAAAAAATAAATACAAAAAAAATACAAAACAAAAAAATGAACCACATTGTTTTTCTCTCTCCTCCCATACCCACCCACCACCACCACCACCAAGAATCACCTAACCACCGCCGGCCACCTGCACCGACAACCACCTCACACGACGGCGACCCTACCATTCGACGGGCGTCACTCCGGCGACCCCACAGCGGCATCCTTCTCCCTGCGCCACCGCCCATAAAGCCTCCCCCGGCCCTCTCCCTACGCCGGCGACCACATGCACCACCATCATCGCCGCAAATAGAAATGTTTTGAGGATGGAGATCGAAAAGTGGGTGAAGGGGATAATGGGGGAGAAGGACGGAGCGACGGCGTCTGTGAACTGCGGATGGGAGATCGCGGTAAGGTGGCAATCCGGGGGGACTGGTCCGGGCCATCTGCGGTGGTGGTCAGCGACGGACTCCGGGGGGCTGGAGTGGTCGGGTGGGGTAGGGGGGGGGGGTTGTGGGGGGAGAGAGAAAAGGGAAGGGGTGGGTCTTTTATTATTTTGTTTTTGTTTATTTGGTTTAATCTCCACCATTGATCTTGTGTGAATGTGTGGTTCAGATACTGACAAAAAGTTACTTGTTACCGGATGCAACCTATGTGATATATAGGATGATATGATATATATATATGATAAGTGCATATGGTACCACATCAAATCAAATTTCTCAGTTTTCGAACAAACCCGTTGATGTAAGAATCCTCAAGTCCGGTCTTCAACATCTCTCGCAACTTCGAATGATTAGCTCTCACATCTTGTCCAACCTTATCTTCTGGCTCCATAACCGTATTCACAGATTCATAAACAGCCTCTCTAGTGAAGAAACCATCATCTTCTGCCTTATGAACCTCTACGCCAACTCGCAAATCCACGCTCATTAACCTCGCATTGATGAACTGGTCTATTGCTTGAGGCAACATCACTATCTGACATTCACTCAACATTGCTTCCGATAATGACCCGGCACCACAATGAGTTATAAAACATCCTACGGAAGGGTGGCTTAATATAAGTTGCTGTTGCACCCAACCGCCATGGATTAGTCCTCTTCCTTTTGTCCTTTCGCTATAACCTTCTGGTAAGACGGACTCAATTGTGTCATGTCCGTTTGGAGTCCTAAGAGCCGCGAAGAAGGGCCTTCCTGTAATAGTCGATGGAGAGACAAAAGGTACGCAAAATTATAGGATATCCAAAGTTAGAACAAGGTTGATTGTATAAAATTTTATATGACAAAGTGGATTACGGTTGGAAAATAATGTCAAAATTAGACATTTAGGCCATGTTCGCCAACACATTAACAAGTAAAAAGTAGCATTTTGACCGGGTCAAACTGCTACTTTACCTGTTTGGCTGACATTTTGGAAGTACGTAGCATTTTAGGTAGTAGTTGACATTTTAGATAGCATTTGGGAAATGTTTCCCAAAGTAGCATTTTGAGTAAAAAAACTAGCATTTCTATTTTATTTTTCTATGTCTTATATAGTTTTGATAAACTCAACAGCTACTTTTACCGAACACGTCTAACATCAACTGCTACTTTTAGAGCTAACAGCTACCTGCTACCTGCTACTCAAACAGCTAGTGCAACCGAACATAGCCTTAGCTATTTCACATTTAGCATGCCATGTCGTCGTACAGTGTTGGGTTCCCTTTCAAATCAATAACCCAACATCAATAAAAGAAGTTTTGTGAACTTCTCCATAAACAAGGAATTATGGGGAAAGATGTTTTCAAGCGTTTCCATGGTGATGTAAATTCCTTGTTTTACCACCACATTGGGGTTCTACCACCTAAAAAAATTTTTGTCTTTGTTTTATTGTTTTTTCGCATACAAAATTTATCTTAACCCATTTTAATCATACAAAGAGGGATTGGAAAAGTAAATACGCTTCCGCTATCCGTCTTTTCCAAACATAAAGTAAATCTAAGAGGGCAAAAGTAGCGAATTATCTCTCAAGATTATACTCAATTGTGCAATTTAAGGAAAGTTTGCCCAAAATATTCCCTAGTTTCACTTGTTTTCTCAAATTAATCCTAAGTTTCAATCTTCTCAAGATAATCCCAAGTTTGGGTCATCCTTGGATTGTCATTTTGCACCCTCCTCATTGGTAAGTGAATTTTCTACTTTTTCGGCTATGTTTTCTTTACAATATAGTAGCCACAAACAAATCATTCGTAGCAAATCCGTAAATCCAATTGAGACTCTCAAAATTTTTTATTATCATTAAATTTACCCCAACAAAACAAGAAAATGACCTAAAAGAACAGTGAAAAGAGAAGCAAAATGAATTGGAAGTGTCTATGGTGGTGATGGATTAGCATAAGCCAAGTCAGACAAAAATAAATAAATTGAAGATCAGACATCGAAACAAAATCAATTGAGATTTTAGTGCTCCTTGTATGAGTGCAAAATGAGAAAACATGGCCTAAACTTGAGATTATTTTAAAAAGATGAGAACTTGGATTATTTTGAGAAAATATGTGAAACTTGAGATTATTTTCGTTAAAATTTCCGCAATTAAACCCCTTAGCTTTTTTATGAGAGGAAAACTCCTTAACTTTTAATTGCATGTGCAAGTTTGCAACTTTTAAGACACTATTTAATACTCCCTCTCTCTTTAAACACCCCCAATGCATCTAGCATTTGGATTAAGGTGGGTCAATTTGTTTATAAATGTTAGTGGTAATGTGTGATTTATTTATCATTAATGCTGGAGAGAAAGGTGGTTTGTTTATTAATTTTTAGAGATAATGGCTAGTTTGTTTATTAGTTCCGGAGAAGATGAGTGGTTTGTTTATTATAATTCGTAAATGTTAGGATGTTGATGTGTGGTGAAAACTTACCACATATAATAAGTTTTGAAGTGTGGTGTTTAAGTAAAGATACCTCAAAAAGAAAGCGCGGGGTATTTAAAGGGAGACGGATCGAAGGGAGTTAGTCCTACCAAACAGAGCCCAAAAAATTAACTTGGCTGTAGGTTGTCCGGACTACATTGTATCCTACCTACACACGGCATTAGCTACTCCTAGAAAAAAAAAGAAGAAAAAAGAGAAGAAATTAAAGGCAATGCTTATTTCGAGATGTTGACATACCCGTGAGTTCCAGTCCAAGGACAAGCTCCTGAAACTGCTTCATTTCTAGAACACATTCGCTCCCAAATGCACAAAACACCACACTTCCTCTACTAAACCCATTTAGCCAGCCATCAATCCAGTCATCAAGCGTAGTCGAAGGCGGTTCGGGTATAACAGGGCCAACTAAAAGCCTAAAAGGTATGGCTTACTCATATACTTCTGAAAATAGGTCCAGTACTAAGTATGCCCCTTCCATTTCGGTGCATGTCTTGATTGCAACAATGTCACATTCTGCAAAACAGATTTCAGTCCTTTCCGACAAAGACATGCCCCTTTCTTCGCCAAATTTGTAACAAACATAGTGATAGCTGCGGGCCTCATGGGCCTGCAGCCTCATTTCCGGGCAAGGGAACCCGGAAGGTGGGTCCATTAAGTCTGCCGGGGTTTGTTTTGCACCATTCCGAGCCAGAGTACTAAAGTATGCCAAACCTACCATGTATGTTGTTAGATATTCGATAGACTTGACCCCATGTTTACGGGCCAACCTAGGTAACCAATGACTAACGTCAAAGAAGATGAATTCGGGCCTTAGTTGGGCCAGATGGGAGTCAATGGTGCCTTGGGTTAGGTCCATTGCCTCCATAATTAACGCCGCAGACGAGACCGGGACATTGTTTGTCGTCTCGGCCCCGATAGGCAGCCCATCTACGTGAGGAACGATGATTGGGATGAATTTGATGAGGTCGGGATGGTGGTTACGAGAGGCTAGTTTGTGTTGTGTTTTGGTAGGGACGAAGAATGAGATTTTGTGACCTCTCTCAGCAAGCTTATTGGCTAAGTGCAGGAATGAAGTAAGGTGGCCCATAGCAAACCAAGGGTACATTGCTATGTGCAAAGCCTTCGCTTTGATCTCACTCATTTTGCTTCTTTCTTTTTTGTTTTCTTTTTTTTCACCTCTTCCTTGCAATAAATTGATCAATTCTCGTCTTTGCAAACTTTCAGATTTTGGGAAATGTCAAGTCTTAAACTGCATGCATCTGCACTTATAATCAGTGAACTGTATTGTGTTAGTTGCATGTGGACATGTTTAATTTACAACGCTACTAGTGTAGCCGTGTAGGTCTGTAGGAATACATAATTAATTAAGTTGTCTAGATAGTGTCCATGCAATAGTAAAATCTACATTAGTAAAATTGAGTTTGCAGTAGCAAAAACAATTTGTAATGAAAATCTAATCAATCAATCGATCGATACATATATATAAAGCTGACTAATTTCATAAGCCTACGTTTTTCGCTTATTTTCTCGATTAATCACAAAATTCTATTTATTTTTCTAGGCTTGTGAGAGAGTCCACA
>JBBYHQ010000015.1:2224209-2235118 GCA_038382645.1 Spergularia azorica
CAAAATTCAGTTTAGCTTTTTTAATTGAGGGCAAAAGAGTCATTGCAAGGGGTAAAAGGACGTCCTAAAATAGATGGGGCGTTTGATCTGGGACGTCCCAAAACGGAATATGGGGCGTTTGAACCGGGACGGAGGGAGTATTAGATTTTGGTGGTCATCCAATATCTAAGGTAGACGTTATTCACGTTTCTTTACTACTATCCCTGTGTGATTCCATGTTATATTAATGTTAATTGTGGGTTATATGACTTTTGGTAACACCTTATTGATAGGAGATTATGAATTGAGTTTATAATTGATTGTGTATCTATGTTGTGGGTTGAAGGAGGTGTTGTTCATAGACCTTGATAAATTAAAGAAACATGTTTAAAGATTATCGTTGTAAGATAAGAGCGTTGATCATCGCTTGAGCCTTATTCATACCATCATGTTTTGCTTGTGATCCAGCTTTCTATCTATTGATTCAGCGATACGTTTCTTGAACTCACCTTATACTTTAATTGTTTTGATAATGGATCACATGAATTTACCAATTGAGCATTTGCTTGTCTTGCTTCGTGGTCAGCCGGCCATTTGGTCGTGCCACTGACCCACGGCCTCTCGGCCGCCGCTCACTTCCTCACCATTCGGCCTCTCGACCTAGCCATTGGCCGAGTGGTTTGCCATTTGCTACTCGGTTCGTTTGTATAATATGTTGTGAAATAAAATCCGGCTCTGGCCATATATAAATTTATATGTCAAATAATGAATTTAAGACGGATGAATCATGAAATGACATAAATTATCACCTAGAGTAACGATGTTGCGGCTTTGACCGATCATCGTCGTATACATTTGATTAGGGTACTGTCTCTGCCCGGAGTAGCTATCGGCTTCCTAATAGGCTTTCTTCTAGAAGGGAACTCATCCTACTGACTCATCTAGAGAGGGGTGTGCACACTCGAGTCGATTAGGAACTATAACTCTGCTCTAGCTCTATTCGAAATCGTGGCGGCTTAGGGGTAGGACCCTAGCCAACTTATTATGTGAAGATACATATGTATGAATGATATATGTGACTGTTGTCTATATTATGATTATCAAAGCCTTGTGCTCCACCTATCTTAATCATTTATTCTTTGCTTTGTAATTTCTTACTTAGCCCTAGCTGATGTTCTCTCTGTTTGGGTTTGCCCCTACCATATTCGGGGGCTTGTGTCATCCTTTTGATGGCGCAGTTGACAAGTTTTGGTCAAGGTGCTTATGTGGTTGGACGTCTGCATTCATGGAATATCTCTTACCTAATGAGGGGAATATAATGCTTTATCATGTGTAAAGGGTTTTGGATTTTGTATACTTAACTTACGTCTTCCGTTGTTTACTCATTTATATTGAATTATTTATTATATAAGTTGAATTTTATTTTAAGCCAGCCTTGCATTTGACTTTGTGAGACAATTGAGTCATTTGCGGCATAACAGTCCCAGATTTTTGAATTATATAATAGGCAAAAATTTAGGGTTGTTACACGTGTTGTGTGGTTGATGGCGTGTTAATTTGATGCTTCAGTAGTTGTGCTTGGGAGGGCCGTCTCGCACATTTTGGAAGGTCTGTGCGAAAATAGAAATAGGGGCCCTAAAATTATTGGCAAGTAGTTATGCAAAGACATATTAGGTTTTGATAAACCTAATTGCGGAAAAACTATCAAAACAGTCCAAGATCTCTCACATGTATTAACATGAATCTGCACATTGACATACCTCTTGTAGCGTGAATTCCCGTATAAGATATAAATAATCAGGAGATCAGGACCTCAAGTGTTGCCCCTCTACCATTATCCACATAGCTGGATCAGATCATTAGGAGCTTGTCGGCTACAACAATGGAACGAACTATTCTTCCATGCTCATTAGTCTTCATCGACCCTCTTAGGGCTCACTTTAGGTTTATCTCCAATTCATTAATTATCTTTGAGATAATCATATGTTAAGAGTTTCGCACAAGGTAAACATATATACTCATATATATTTCCTAAACTGTGTACATAATTAGGAAACCTCTAAGATACTTTCTCTAATCTAATTAGGAAAGTCCATATATGCAAAATACTATTCCATTTGTATTTTCGTAAAACGAGAAAGACTGATTAACCTGATCCACACTTAGTGTGTGACCCAGTAGGTCCAATTACATTTCGCAGCTGATCACCGACCAACAAATCATAAGAGGTTTTTAGCCTAAACATTATGATTACCAATACGTAATTGAATTAATTCACTCCGTAATTAATTATCAAACTATTTGACAACTTGATCGAAGAATATACTCCTTAAAGACAATGCTCATAGCTACGATAAATTAGGTAACTTCATTAATTCCCATTTTCAGAAAATAAGAATAACATACGAAGTATATAACTTGATGAGAGTGCATTTGAAAAAGATTTAAAGCATACGGAGTATGCAACTAGGATAAAATGTTTCCTATAATAAACAATACATAAATAGACCTTGATTGCAAAGAAGGAAAAACTTGATTTAAATTATTGCAAAGATTAAACGAGTACTAGAAGGACCAAGGAAGAAAGTAAAAAAAGAAATGCTTAAAATTTAGCAGGAGTATTCGAACCCACTACAAACCTTAATGGATACAGAAGTTAGGAGAAACGACTGCTGGGCTGTGCACATTAATTATTATAACATATACCTAACAGAACAAGTATTTATTGGGCTCACAAAAAAAGTGAAGTCTTGTGCGACCGCATCGTCTACACGGGTCAATAGTTGGGCCTGGTGCTTGCTCTAGGTTGCCCCTCTGGCTGGTATGGTGTTGGTGTATTGGTGTGGGTTTGTCGTAGATTGGTTCATGTTTACCTCTACTTGTTTTGGTTCTACCCTATCTATGCTTGTCTATGATCAAGATGACTTGATGATAATGATGTTTAGAAATTTTTCTAGTTTTCAACTTTTTAGGTGACAATGTCACAAAGACAATCATTTTTTGCACCATTGTATAGTGAATATGTATTTTCTCAATTTTGGCATTGAGGCTACTTTTCCGATTAATTCAATTTTGCCAATCTTGTGGGTTAAATTCTTTGTGTGACCACCTTCCCAAGGCCGAGGTGACAATTTTGTGCTTGACCACGTTTTTCCAAAAACAATTTAGGAGGTGTGAGCGCCCCTACCTTGGCACACCTCCGCAATGAATGAATTTTTAATAAGCCAAATTGGTAATAAAATCCCCTTTCATTTCGAAATTCCAAAGAAAACCGTCAAGGTCCCCCCTCCCCCTTTCATCAATAAAGTGGTTTACACCACCATTGTTGCTTTGCAACACGAATAAAGTAGTTTATGCTACCACCATGACTTTGCCACACGAATAAAGTGGAAAATTTCCACAACCAAGCCATATTTGGTGAGACTCAGTGCAGGTGGAGCCAAATGGTTGGAATTCCCAAAAATACAAAAATAATCAAAAAATTTCAAGTGAAAATACAAATACATGTTTTTGTGTCGTTATCTAGTTTTGAAATGTGGCACCTTTGGCCTATGAAAAAGTGTTTGTTGAATAATACTACAAATCTCTATATACTAGTTTTTGTGCCCGTGACTTCACGGGACTGTGTTTAATTATTGTTTTAGTTAGATGTTTCGTTAATGATTGATATGAGATTTGTAAATATAATATTATGAGATTTTTATCGTACAGTTGTAATTTTTGTTGAAATGTCGTCTAAGTATTAAATTAATGAGACGGCTATATATTATCAACATGGTTCGGTTTGCCTAACCATCATTCTTTCGGTCTATGCATTTCAGGGGGCATTGTCTTAGCATCCTCAATTTTACTTCGATATGATTCCCTGAATGTGGCCAAAAGAAGATGTTACGTATACATAGTTTATTGAAAAGGATAAATAACTACTCTATATATATACCGTGAATCGTGGTGTAGTAGTGTTTGCCCTTGTTTTACATTTCTATGGAGTATATGCTTTTACTTGACATGTCCTTATCACATTAGTGCTCAGCTTTGTCCTCGATAGCTTTCGTGACTCGAAATCCTTGCACTTCGTCCTTCACAAATGATATTTTACTTTCGAGGTAAGATGCATGGTCGATTTTAGCAAGTCCCTAACTTGTGTAATATGTAATAAAAATGTAAATGACAGTTTATTTAATAAAGATGAATGAATGCATAAAAGTATAGAACAGTACACTCGCTAATGTTTTTTTTTTTTTCTTATTATTGAATAATCTTCTACATCCAACCGTGGACATATAAATTACACACTTTTACACTAATATATGTAGCAGCAAAGTACATCTAACATGAATGTAGACTTTGAACAATATGATAAATTTAGGTGAAAATTGGTGTAAATGACCAAATGTGACAGTATATCACTCAAAAGGAAATTTAAGTACAACAGGTGCGGAAAAAATGAAGAGCAAGTTTGGTATTATATTCGTCAAGGGATTTCTTTGATTCGATCACATCAGTAGCTCATGGCCAATTTTGAACATCAACAGCAACCAATTCTGAACTCTACCCTCTAAAGCAAAGGCTTTGAGCCTTACTCCTTGTATTTGTTTAGCATGCTGAATTTCAAAATCATCCTGTAATTGCACAGACTTCACGCATTAGTAAAGAGTCACTCGAGCTTAAAGACTAATTAAATGTAGAGTGCAGAGCCTACACAAATCCTGAAAGCAACAGGAATTGTAGATTTCTTGTGAAATGCCAGCAAATTAAAGATGTTCTTTCTATAATTAGTCATATCTCAAAGGGTATGAAGGTAGAGAGATATATTGTCGTCTATTAGAAAAAAAATATGAGATTTGCAGCAACCAAAGTTAGGGTGTGGCGTTCCATATCGATGACGTATTTGTCGTTACTCTTGGCCCTGAATATATCCCACAATATCAGGTGGTTTGATCTAAACAATTCAAGAATAGTCGTCATGCAAGAATTACTAAAACTCATTAATGAAAAGAGACTGAACAATTGAAGAACGAAACAATTTATAACAACTATTTATAAAGTGGGTGGCTGTGTACCTAAAATTGTCCCGGAGAGTCGGAGTGGTTTTGTATCTTGAGACAAAGAACCAGGTACGTTTAATGTACTTAGCTTAGGGCTGTCAGATCATTTAAAATAGATCAATCTTATCTTACAAATAATGGCGGAGCAGAGTTCTAGAAACAATGATCTAGGGGTTTTGAATAAAGAACGACCTGAGCAAAGAGACAACGGATATGTATCACGGTTGCTTCTAATCAAACTATATGTATGAAAAAAGGTAATTATAATGTGCTACACTGCTACCTGCTTCTATCCATTAATACTCCTTATTACCTTGAATGTATTATGTCATATTTACCAGCCATATACCCCAGCTCATCATTGAAATGATAGTACCGACTCAAATTCCGCCACAATTTAAAGGATTTACTATGTATATGCTTTAGACACCAAGGAATAGTAAACTTGTCTATATATTGGTAACTAACCTATGTCATTATAACTCTTTGGCAATTCACCATAGATGATCCTTTATTCGTCATCTGCAATCAAATTGCTTGTAATATAAGTAGCAAACTCATAACTTATCAGGAAAGAATAAGATAACTATAAGAAAACGTATCAGATATCTTAAGAGATCTTAAGTCTTAATCATCAAGTCCCCTTTTCATCTACTGTTTTATCATTTCTCAACATGACTTGTCATTCCTAATATCTTAATTTGGAGCAACATTGGTTTGAAACTGATACCGATGACGCAAGACTATTACGAATAAATCTTCACATGGGACAAAAATTTAAATTCATTCGTAATCATCGAATACTATTAATCCTATAGAATTAATTGGATCCAGAGAAGGTAGCAATATAAATACAAAAGGATCAGGAGAAGGAAGCAATGGAAGTACAAAACAAACACAAAATTAAGGTAGCTAGTACTCGGACACATTTCAACAATTTGAACTTCCTTTTCATTTGAGTCAACCTTTAGTTCTTCGAAATTCAGAAACTTACATAGACATAGAGGAAAGACCATGCACAATCAAGTAGTCAAGTGAGCTTGAAGAAAAGAGGAGCAGAGCCATCTTTTTCTCATTTTTTAGCCCAGCATTTCAAATTCTGTAAGATGTTCTTGGTAACAACCATAAAAATACAACTACACTATATAGCACATGAAACTATAAGTCAAACAACAATGTCAGTACCTATATAGTATTATAAATTCAATTTCACACCAAAGTTGTGCATACTAATTTTCTATGAAATGAACTAACAATAAGAAAGTAGTACTAATTAATAACAAATTCAATAAGAGTACTCGTATAGGGCAAGAGATGTTTGGTGTAAATTAAATCAGAGAAACTTTACCTTGACATTTTTCTTCAGATTTGCAAATCAACCTGTCTAAACTCTGAACCCCGAATTTAATTATTCTCCAAAGCATTTTGGGAATAAGGCTTGATTGTTGTTGTTGTTGTTGTTGTATTAATTCAATCAATTGCTGAGAAAATGGCTACGGGAGAGATTGGTGAGGAATGAATTGATGGTGTTCGAATGATGTGGAACGCGTGGTCGAAGACAAAGATGGACGCGTCCAAGTGCGTGACCAAATTCCCAATGACCGCCTTGATAACATGATATGCATCATCCTCATACAATCATGGTGAGATAGGTACCTAACTGAAGCATACAGGCAACCCATTAAATAGTACATACTATGGTTACTATGAATCAAAAACCGAAAACCCAAACATGATAATTTTACTAATTAATCCCAACGTTTCAACAATTACTTATAACACCAAGCAAATTAAACCTCCGAAATCAACATAAAATCTTGATACTTAATTAATCAAAATTCACATTCTGAAATCACCACATTAACAAAAAACACCAAATTAAACAAAATTAATGCAAAGATGGGAAGTCATTAATTAACCTCACTGTGGTAAGCAACAACAAGCCTAGCATCTGCAAATCCCAAATTGGTAAAAAAAACACAAAAAGTTAGTATAAAAAAAATTAGTAAATAGAATAAGAGTGTAGTAAATAGGGGGTGATGAGGAAATAACCGAAAAGATGGCGGAAAGCATCGCGGCCAATGGAATGAAATTAAAAAGCAAATCGGGCCACACACCTGATTGCAAAATTGAACCAAAATCTGAAAAAAGACGAAACAAAACACGATCAGCAACACAAAGAGTTGAATTTCAAAACCAGATTAGAATGTCAAACAATGATGAAAAGGTTTAATCAAATCAATATAAAATCAAGGAAATTATAAGAACAATAAAGTGGTATAATGAAATAAGGTACAATTGAGAAGAAATATACACCAAAAAAACGAAGGAATAAATCACCTAAATTTATAGTCAAGGAGCCAAGTAAGCTTTGAAAAGGCGGCGGACGGAGAGGAAGTCGTCAACGTCGAGGGTGAAGGATGCGCCGTAGCGGAGGAGGAGGAATTGATAGGAATTCGTCCATTAACGAATATAGGAGGGAGAAAATTGGGGATTTGAGGAGAGAGCAGAAAAGAGGAATGCGGTGATGAGTTTGCGACGACGATGAGTGTGGTTTGTTGATGGCGAAGAGGAAGACGAAGAAGAAGAGTTCTTACTGATGGTGAGGGAAGGTGGCTGAGAGTCTTTAAGAAATTAACAGTTTCATCTTGTGGAAGGCGAAAGGTGGAACGACGCGGGAGTTGGAATGCCCAAAATAAATTCTGGTTTCAGATAGGAGGGAGAAAATGAGGCCAAACCTACGAATGACAAATCAGCATTGACATGGCTTTTTTTTTCCAAGAATGCAGCGAAAATCTGACACCTAGGCGTTGATGTTAGCCTATTAAAGGTGTTATAGATAAATATCCTCAATCTTTTGCTCCACAAAATTTTAGTTGACAATCACAATTTTGAACGACCCTTAACACCTACACTTGTAGGAGCCGGGATTGGGGTCCACAAGCTTAAACTCACATTTGAGGACTTGCTCATCTCCCTCCATGCTTCTTTGCCAACGTGATAGGGGAGACGATCCTTGTATACAATACTTTAGTGGACTTGGTTGATTGTCTAGTGTACATAGTTACATTTCTAGTTGCATTTTGAAACTTAAGTTAGTAAAGAAAAAGTTAATAAAGGCCCATTCTATGGTAGTAATGATTAGTTCTTTGATAAAAATGAATAGATTTGATTAAATTAAAAGATTATATAAGCTAGTGCAATTAGTATGTTTGAGTTTTTTTTGGAAGTCATTGAAATAGAATTTTCTTTTCATGAATTTGCACTCAGAAGTGCCTTAGTGTAGTGGATTGTATAGATTGAACTAGATGGAAAGCCCGTGCATTGCACGGGAAAATTTTTCATATTTTTTTTTGTTACATCATATTTTTATTTATTAATTAGTTAATCTAAAAATTAATAAGTTATGATAACTAATTAGATGTTCGTTAGGTAAGATGTCTCCTCTCACGAAATTACTTACGAAGTATATCATTGTACATAGTATTACTTTATCTTTAAATAATATTATAATACTCATTTTTTTTTTTTTTGTAAATCATTTAAATCATACTTAACTTTTCAAAAATATGTGTAAATGGATCTTATATTGAAATAAGTTTCGACACGAACTTTAATGATACATGTAACGTAATATTCTGATACACGTAGCCTAAGTTATAACAGTTTGTATTATGTTTCATGTTGATAACTTTATTACGTAAGAGTTTTATAAATATTGGACTCTTTTTGTGCATTTCTTAATGTTTCATGTGGATTACTTTGATAATTAAAATGAAAGTTTAACAAGTTTCTTTGTGCATTTCTTGACCTCCCGACGCTCTCAATGCGCTCCAAATTAGAATTTTTTTGGGTCGGCTATATTTCCATTGTTAGAACTTACTTTTCCATGCCAAAAGTGAGGCCAACAGAAAGGAAATTAAGGGTGAGCAGGGGTAGTTTGGTCATGCAAAGCTAAAATTGGCGTAGAGTAGTAGTGTAGGAGCGTGGCATTAGGGCCAGCCCTTTTTATAGAGGTCAATGGTTCGATTCCTCCTATTGTTTGATTTTTTTTTTTTAAGTTACTATTATTTGATTTCTAAAAGCATTTAACATTGGAATAGACCTAAGTCTAGGGGTGGCAAATGGGTCGTCGGGTCGGTTCCGGGTCGGGTTATATCGGGTCGGTTCGTATCAGGTCGGGTCATACCAGGTCAGATGATCCTTCGGGTCGATTTCGGGTTGGGTCGGGTCGGTTCTATCGAGAAAATTTTGTGCCGGATTGGGTCGGTTTTAAGTCGGGTCACAATCGGTTTTAGTTGCTAATGGTGATTTATGGACTTTAGTTCTATTTTTGCCATTACCAGTCGGGTCATTGTCGGGTAACAGGAGGTCGGGTCGGTTACGGGTTGTGTCATCATCGGGTTGTATCGGTTCGGGTCATCATCGGGTCGGGTCTTATCGGATTAGGTTGATCACAATTTCGGGTTTTATCGGGTCAACGAATCGGGTCGGGTCGGGTTTGCCAGCCCTAGACCTAACCCGAACTCGACAGAATGACCCGTTTAGCGTTTAGGGAACCAATATAGTTGACCATCGTCAATCATACAGTTTCACAGATGCTTCCCCAAGTGGTGGTGGGTCCATATGTCCATCTAGTGTTTCGCGACTTCCCTTCTCTCTCTCTCTCTCCTCTCCTCGTTGATTTCATTTTGGTTTTGCCAACGGGTATTCGCTTTTCTGCTACTGTAAGCCAAGAAAACCACAACAAATACGGACTCTTCTCTCTCTCTCTCTCGTATTTGATCCAACAACAACAACAACAAAGTCTACCAGTCAACCCAGTTTCCTCAAACCAAAACTTCCAAGTCATCATCATCACCACCATCTTACTTCATCGGATTACTCGAGGAAATCACCACCACCACCACCACCTTCTCCATCTTCTTCTTTACGCTACCGTTTTCCTAAGGTTTCACTCTTACTTGCAACTTCAATTATTGATTTCTTTTTCTTTGTTGGTTGGCTGCTTAGTAAAAGTGTTTGAAACCCTAAATTCTCAGGATTGAATTTTTGGTTTTTTTTTGGTATGTTTAATTTAGTTTATGGATCAAATTTTACTTTTTAAATTTTTTTCATTTGAATTCTCAACTTTATGGATTGGTCTATCTTTGAGATTTGTGTGTGATGCCCAGATATAAAACAAGTAGCAAAAGACTCGAATTTTCGCAGTTTTTGTTTTTAGCATTTATCATGATCCTGCTTTACTCATCTGAATATCGTAAAATTCTGATTACGTGATAATCTGGATATTTGTTTTTGTTGGTAAATCATGCTTAGTACTAATTTGAACTGAATTTCTGTCTGTTATATTGTTTTTCATTTTATACGTAACGATAAGGGCGTTGCAAGCGTAATTGTTTGATTATGCTGTGTTGTCGTGTTGAGTAGCCATCTTTGCGAACCTGAGTAATTGTTTGATTGTGCTGTGATGAGTCGCAAATGCTTGGATGCCGAAAGCTGAGCAACGTAAATGGTGTTTTCCTTATCTGTGCAGAGATTTCAAGATGGTTTGTTTTGTTTATAGGTGGTGAGAAGTACGTTCTGTAACATCAGATTCGAGTCATCTCTTTTGTGTTCTGGAAGCTGGTTTGGGAATGGGTATGAAATTCTAACACCCATTCCCAGAGAGTGAGTTCTGATACTATATGGGTGAATGATATTTCGGTTTTGATTGAAAGATTCTGACTTTATTGGTGTATCTCCGGAGTTTGTGGATTATACGGGACCGGAGGGATTTCTTTACGGTAATCGAGTTTTATCGCCGGGTGCTATTTCATTGGTAAGATAGTTGTGTAAATAAGGAAACCTTTGCATGAGCGATGCCTCTTAGTCGTGAAGCT
>JBBYHQ010000015.1:2241596-2260926 GCA_038382645.1 Spergularia azorica
TTTAGGACCCGTTAGAAACGGGTCCGGGTCCGGGTCCATGATTTTGGAGCGGGTACCCGTTCATGCTCACCCCTAGGAATTAGAATTGTAGTTGTTGGTTAATTGTTAATTATTGGATTAGAAATTTAAGTGGTCATGTGCATTGCATATAGAATAGGATTAACATAGGTATTAGATGAATGATTGAGTGAGATTAGTATTGATTTGGGATTATTGGTTGTATTATTGTAGCCCCTGAGTTCGTAGACGAAGAATATTAGTGACTGTTGTGCTGTCGTGTTCTTGTGTGCATTGAAAAGGTAAGCTAGCATGTTCAACCTTTCTTAAAATTTTAGAAACCTTTCAAACTTACGTGCTAAATGTGAATGGTGTGATTGGATGAGAACGTAGTATCATGATAGGTGGAGAAAGATTCAGTTTATACAATTTCATTATCATGATTGGTTGGATTTATTATATTGATATTGGTATATGGTTTGGCTTGTGATATAAATGTGATTTTGAAAGGTAAGGTTGAATGTATATTGAATTGGTTGATTTAGTTTGGTTTGTGGGCACATAGCCGATTTATATTATGATGTTGGTTTTGGTATGATTTGTGATATGTGATCAACTCTATCTCAATAAGATACTGGTTACTTTGACGGAGTCAAAAGAAGTCCTAATAATTATTTGTTCGAGTCAAAAGAACTCCTATTTATTGGTTTGAGTCAAAAGAACTCCTAAGTTTGAGTCGCATCGACTCTTAATTATTACCCCACCACATCGGTATTTAAGAGGGTTAGGCTCTAGTCTACTCTACTTGGGTTAAAAACACCCATTAGGGGGTGTGCACACTTAAGGTATATTCAATTGAAGTCGCGTGTGTTTGGATTGATTATCTTCGTTGACATTCTTCTAGATCTTATTGCTTCTATTCACTAAACTCATGTTCTAGGTTGATTAATAGTTAGGAGCAACTTTGATTGCTGATTCGTTCGCGTTAATTACTAATGGAAGAATAGGAATTTCGGTTTCGCAACGATTTGGTCACATGATTGAATTAGGTGAATATAGATGATCAATTTATAATTGGTGGTGGACTGAAACATAATCCAATACTTCTCTAATTGAATTCGACTCGTTCATTGTTTTATTAGTTGTTTGGTTAAACAACTTTCAATCAAAACTCCCCCAATTCGGTTACTTAATCAACGTTACATACTTAGAAAGTTAATAGTGCCCTCTGGATACGAATTCTACTTACCTTACTACATAGTTTTAGGTTGAGTTATTGATTTAATTTGGTGCAACCCACGACATTTGTCTACCAAATTGTTGTAATGACTTTTATAGTCTTCGCTAAGAGAGTTTTCACAAAAGTTCAGGCTAGACTAAGGAGTAGAATGACCAATCTCAATACTAAGGACTGTAGGTGGCTACGTGATAGGATGCTCCTATAATCAATGGTATTAAGCTTGTGTAGCAAAGGGTTAGCCTAAGTGTATAAGTTGTGGGTTATTTTAGCATCCATCTATACAAGTTACATTTTAGCAAAAAAAAAAAAAAAAAGAATTTGATGAATGTTGTCAACTAAAATCAAGATGTCATCACCAACAATATGATGAATACAAGAATCAAAATGATGAATATATCACTCAAAATTATGAATATTAGTATTAGAAGACGAATATAGCACAACAAATATATACAGTTAATAAGGTGAATTAGTATTCAACATGATGAATATAGGAGTCAAAATGAACAAATATATAGATTAAACTGGTGCATATAGTACACAAAATATGTGCACTCCAAACGATAAATATAACATCCAATATGATGAATATATAACTCAATTATGTGATTAGAAATAGTTTGAACTTTGTGGATCTGGAAACTAGTGTGCAAAATGATAATATGGGTAACCAAAAACAGCTGGTCGGAGTGGGTCAAATGGTACTGGGACTGATGGGGGAAGGAAGAGTAATTTCAGTGAACTGCTAAAAGATAAATTAGGAATGAAGCTTGATTATGTTGAAACTAAGGGTTCTGCTGTAACATTAGAAGTTGAGGACTTTGCTGATGAGTTAGCATATTGGAAATTCACCTTGGTAGGACATGTTATTGGTGCTAAGCCGAATGAGAAAAACCTAGTTGGGTTTGCTAATAAGCACTGGAACTTTGTCAAACGACCTCTGATACAATATTTTAAGAAGGGTTGGTTCTTTCTGAAATTTGATACTAAGGAGGATATAGAGGAAGTGTTAAGGAGGTCCTTGAACTATGGGGATTGTGCGTTTATCTTGAAAGAATGGTCTTCTACTTTTAGCACTGAAATGGAAAAAGTTTCAAAGGTGCCAATATGGGTTCTATTTCCTGATTTACACCCTCATTTTTTTGTCACAAAGAGCACTAAGTAAGATTGCTAGCTACATAGAAACGCCTTTATTTGCTGATCTCAGAGCTACACTGAAGGAGAAAATCTCTTTTGCTAGAGTTTTAATTAAGGTGGATGTTGCAGGCCCCCTACTTGATAGCATCACCTTAAACACTCCCTTTGGTGAAAGTATCCAGAATGTCAAATATGAACGGGTCCCTTATTACTGCTCAAACTGTTGTAAGCTAGGACATGTTTCTCAAAGGTGTAAACTACTGAGGAAAGATAAGGAAAAGATGGAAAAGCCAGAAAAGGCAAAAAAGCAGTATATGTTCCAAAGGAGGCAGAACAAAAAAAGGGTGGATGAAGAGGCTATCACTGAGGCTGAGATGGAAAGGGAAAATACTCCAGCCACAAAGGGCGAAAAACCTCAGGAAGTACCTAGGCTCTTGGTAGATAAGGTTGGGTTTACCCCTCTCTTGAGTAAAAAAGCAAAGCAGTCTCTTGCAAAAAAGCTTACATTTGCTGAGAATCGATTCTCTGCCCTTCAGACAGCTAATTTGGTCACAATTCCAGATAACATGACAAAAGAGATGAAGGTTGATATTATTGAGCAGTGTGTTATAGTGGATGGAGAAGACCCTGCTGGAGGGGGGGTTTAATTTTCGGAAATTTGTAAGCTACCCCCGGGGGTATTTGCCATCCTTGTACCCCCTGATACAAAATTCCTCCAACTGCAAAATAAAAACTGCTCCTCAAAGTTAATTAATTAATTTAATATTATTAATTGTTGATTTCTCTCTCAAGGGGTACAACAAAATAAAACCCCCAGGGGTATGATATAACGATTGTTAATTTTCTGGTTGATGATAGTCTCCACTTGGAACATTAGGGGATGTAATAAGCCCCATAAGCTGCAAGAGGTCCTATACTACATGAAAGAAACGGGATTGATCTACTTGGTCTGCTGGAAACAAGAGTCAAGGAAGTTAAAGGGTTAAATATTCTGAATAAGAAATTCAGAAGATATGGTATATACCATAACTATTCCCGCCATCTTAATGGTAGAATATGGATGATTTGGAATCCATTAGTTGTGTCTGTTCAAATAAAGGAGACAACTGCTCATCATATAACTAGCATGGTTAGCTGCTTGAAATCCCAATGATAGCTAATAAGTCGTTATTATTAGTCAAATTACCACTATTCCTACTAAACTAGCTAGGGTAAAGTGAGTATCGTATCCACGAATAAGGGGGAAAGTTTAAATTGCAATTCTAGTGTGGAAAAATAGAAATAAAATAAGTAAAACAATAAAAAGGGGGGTTTTTTGGTTTGGAGATTTGAAATAAAAGGAAAATAAACAATATACCAAATTGATTAAAGCGACCCTCGGTGATAATCTAATCTCTCTAATTATACCAATTCATAGATAATCCCGGTTTTAACCAATTAATCCACTTTTATGGGGTATTTGAGCAACTGCTACTAAATTCCCTTCCTTTAATCCTAATTTGTCTAGTGACCACTCAAACAAATCACAATCAAAGGTATGAAGAGCAAGGATTAATAAAGGATTATGAATAACCCAAATTAGTATCTAATTAGCCGCAACCGCGACACTAATCAAATCTAATATATTAGTTGCCTAATTAATTCCCCAATCACAAGTTAGTCATAACCATACACTAAACATGTGAAAGTTGCTTCCTTTTGGGCTAATAATCAAATACCATCAATTATCAACCAAGTATATGAATTACCCAATTCAATCTAATCAACCAATTAGAGAAAACAAGGATTACAATTGAATAACAAGGAATTAATTACAACGATATTAAAGGCAAATTAAAGAGAAGAAATCTTACTAATACGTAGGATGAAAGATGTTGATTACACCAAGAGTCTAGAAGGGAAAGCCTTCCATGAGAATTATTACAATAATTTTGGGATTAAAACCCATAATCAAAACACTAATTTTTCCCTAATCTCTCCTTGAGTTTCTCTCTTTAGAAATGAAAAATAGATGAAAAATAATATGAAAAGTGATAATAATTAGGGAGGGGTTCATGCCCCTTTATTCTAGATAAGTACAAAACACTAGAAAACAAAATAGATATTTAGGCAAAAGAAACCGTCATTAGCCACTAGGAAGCTTCCCGGAAGCTGACTTTCTCGACTCGAGGAATGAAATCCTCGTGTCGAGCGAGGGAATTCTCGACTCGAGGATACCCTCTCTCGAGTCGAGGAATTTGAATTTCCTCCTCTGTCCGCTCCTTGGCTTGAGCTAGTGTGTGAATTCCGATGCGCAACCGAGCTAACTCCTCTTCGAATCTCGATCCGACACAAAGCTCGATCCTCCATTCCCATTCAAGGCTCACCAAAGGGTCTTGATCAACCGAAATCTCGTAAAACCAACGAATAATCTCCAAAAAATACTCCGAGTGGTGTGGTCTACGAATCATGATGAAACCATGCCCAAATAGACACTAAGGCGCCTAAATCATGCGGATTAACACACTACATTTACACCATATCACCCAATTTTCCTAGATTCACTATGATTTATGCATATAATAAAGGGAGCAATGAAAGGAGTTATGGGAAGCAATTTGTAGAGAATCTAAATCTGCCCGTGACCCCTGGTTGATTATGGGTGACTTCAATGTCATTTTGGATGCAGAAGAAAAGATAAGTAAAGCAGATATAAATAAACCTGATGTGGATGATTTCCAAAACTATATAATGTCAGCTAGTTTGATTGACATTCTAAGTTTAGGAGGTCAATTCACTTGGCATAACTTGCACGATGGTGCTTATAAGAAATTGGAATCTCCAACAAGAAGCAATTTGGTTTGCCAAGCATAGAAATCATAGGAGCTGGAAGGCAAAATGGTGCACATGTAGCTTATCAGCCACGGTTTACAGCATTTGCTTGAAAGAAATAGAAGAATTTTTGGCGGAATCAGAATTGCCTGCCAATACTATCATAAACAATATTAAGTACTTAGTTTGTATAAGAGTCTTTTGTTTGATGGAAATGTTGTAAGTGGAGAGGTAGTTGATTGCCTTAACACATGAGGTTGGTTAGGGGTTATTATTTTTTTGTAAGATTTTATTTTATTCCCGTAATTGGATGAATAAAAGTTTTAACCTTATTACAAAAAATAAAAATAAAAAGCCTTGATCAATTTATTCTTATAAAATGCACTTCGAATTTACCAAAATGCAATTCTAATTTAACACAAGTAGTTAGTCGTTATTCTTACAAAATGCCTTTTTCACTTACCAAATGAATTTTGAATTTAACAAAATGCATTTAGTTGTTTTATCCTTATAAAATGCACTTATTCGTATAAATGCACTTCCAATATTAAAAAGTGAACTTTTAAAATGCGTAACTCAAAAAGAAAAAATGAAAACCTAAAAAATAAACCCACATTCCACCATTTTCGCTCTCCTCCCACACCACCCAACCCCCACCTCCTGCCCCGGCACTGCTATGCCCTGTCAACGCCTCCTTCTTCCAGAGAATCACACTCAAAAATAGCCGAACCAGACACCGCCGGGGCACCAGACCTAGACCTCCAATCGCAACGTCGCCATCCCCTAAATCATCGTTTCCTCTTCTTTCATTCGTTCCATTTTACCCACTACGGCAATAGGTGCAGAAACATGGGAGGAGAACGGTGGACGTGAAGTTAGTGGCGACAAAAAAAGACACTGACCAGATCTGGAAATTACGGAAGAGAGGGAGAAAGAGTGCGTCATTTGCGGCGGAGGAAAGACGAACGAAGGATGATGGTGGCCGACGAAAGCTCGTTGACGCAAGTACAGACGGCTGGTGTCATCGGAGCTTACTAGGCTGGCCGTCAGTGCGTGGCAACAGTGGCGGTGTGGAGGCAGAGGGGGAAGGGGGAGAGGAGAGAGAAGAGGGGAGGAGAGGAGAGAGAAAATGTGAGTGATTTTGGGTTTGTATGGATTGGGCTGATTTTTATATATTTATTTATTTTTTCTTTTAATATTTAATATCAACCATTAGATGTAGGTGGTTTGAGTTGAGATGACTTTCTTATCTTAGAGTCCTTCTTATTTGATCAAACCCACATACATCTAATGATTGATATATATAGTACAAGAGAAATGAGCACAAAGGAAACTTAAAAATGCAACCTAGGAAATCCGCTTGCCAACTCGCTTGCCAAGCGGATGTTGGCTAGACACTATTTTCCTTGATAGCTATCCGCTCGCCATACCGTTCGCCGAGCGGATGTCCCCTCGGCTAAAAACGGGTATGCGCACTTTTCTTTGCAAGGCCATAACTCACTTGTTTCTGGGTCATATTGAACTTATAACATATGATTGGAAAGCTAACGAAATAGGAATTCACGTTCAATTTGAATCTTCCTCATATAATCTCTAGAACTTGAGATATAATAGCTTAAAGTTACCCCTTGCGCTAAGACTATCCAACTTGTGTGTTTGGGCCTCCCTTTGCTGCCAAACTTGTATAATTATCAATTTTTCCTTTCTCATGTCTAGGGTCCCGCTCTGAGCTCCATGACCCTTTAATGCATCAGGTTCCGCAACAACGTACCCCGTAGGTTTCTCTACAAAAACAAATAACAAATCGCGGAACCCTATTCTTACATGCTGCTATATTCGTGAGCTGGCGGCTGAGACATTTGCGTCGATTTGAGTGGGTCTTCGCCCTTGACTCATACAGGGGGATTGGCTGATTTTGAGCCAGGTAAGGTGGTGCGGGAAGTCGCCAATTTTAAGCGTGCTAAGTATGAGGTTAAGTGCCCTGCTTTAGGTTATGGCTTCCTTCCCTTCTCTTTCTCTTCTTTAGGGGAGTTAGAGCCAACGATTGTTGCTCTGCTCAAGCGGATCCAGCAGTACTCTAGGACGCATGATATTTGTGCGCAGGCTGCATATTTTATTTTTATTAGGATTGGCTTTACCATAGCAAAAGGTGTGTGGACTCTGATAGTATCTCGACTCCCCACCAATTTTATAAGCTCAAAACTGACTCCCGAGGTGAGAGTTATGTGCGTTTGAATATCGGCCTGCGGAACTGTTTCTCGACTCGAGACAGTAACATCTCGACACGAGAGTAACATATCGATTCGAGAGTAACGTCTTCTTTCCGAGTCGAGCATCAAATGTCGAGAAGATGGTTTAACGGGTTAAATATCGCCTCGAGATTCTCAAGTCCCGAGTCGAGGAACAGCGTCTCGATTCGAGGCCACTTGGCTCGAGTCGAGAATACCTTCTTTCGGGCAGTTGTAGTTTTTATCATTCTCGACTCGAGACGTTTTACTCGAGTCGAGACTTTCTTTTCCGGATATTTTTAGTTGGTTTATTTTCTTTTATCTTTTTATTTAATTTCTTTTTTTAGATTTGTATAAATAGAAGAGGATAGAGAAAATCACATCTTATCTCTTATCTTTCATTTTCTACCTCTCCTCTTATTAGCTTCGCCAAACATTTTGTTCATCTTTTGTAAATGGAGAGCTAATCTCCGAAATCTTGGTGAAGCACTAATCTTTCGATAATTAATGTAAGTTATCGTCGTTTTCCTTTACGTACTTGATTGGTTGTTATCTCTTGCGTTTATTTATAATCATATTTCGTTTTATCTAGGTCGCTACTAGATTTAGCTTGGTTTGATTATTAGGTTGTTTAGATAATTTGGTGGTATTCGATTATCTAGATTTGTGAAGCAACCTTTGTTTATTAATGCGCGGTTTCGGTTTTTAGACTTAGGAGGAATTAACACGATAATTGAAGGTTAGGATTGGTTAATGCGCGGTTGCGGTTAATTAGTTACTAAACTTGTTATTCTTAATCGATATTAGTTCGTTGTTATTGCTACCACTAGGTTGAACCGAAGACGGTCGTTTAGGTTATCTAGAGTGGTTAGGGTGAATTTAGAGCGGTCGCTTAAATTCACTAAGTTTAAAAACTAATAGAACTTTGTTCACGATTAAGCAATCAAAGTGAAGGAATATTCGATTTCTTGCGGAAATAATTCGTTAGTGATAGTTGCGGATACAAGACTTGTCTCTAATTATAAATCACCTTTTATTTACGCTTGTTTTATGCTTGTTACATTGTTACTAAATCAATTCATAACCCCCCATTTGTGACGTTACTTTGCATCCAAATACTGTTAGAATCAATCCTAGTTTCTCGTGGATGCGATCCCGACTTCCCTAGCTACATTAGTTAGATAGTAGGGTTATTTGGTGGATATCACGACTATATATTCTCACCAAAAATCAAGCATTGATTTGTTGAAAGAGAATGTTAGTTGTTAGATAAAAATCATATCTTCGGATTTTATTCTTGAGATTTTCTTTCATAGATAAGAAATTCACTCACACAAAGAAATGTAATATCAATGATTCTCCTGTCATCATAAAGAAGAATCCAGGGCACAATATATACTAGCATCACAACTTTTTATTTAAGGGGAAAACATCATGGATTCTATTACAATTTATTGAACAAAACAAAAGCAAATTTACAAATACACAAATAGATTAAAAGGATTTTGAATATCATTCAAACATATAAAATCCAATAAGATCAACATGATTATGAATCATTTGGGACAATACATATCTTGGGATATTCTAATTTACTTTGATCATGTACTCAAAATGGCCAAACTACAACATTGATGTCCAAATAAAAAGCTTGCTATAGAACAAGGTATTGCATTCTTCATAAACAAAACTTAAAACAAAGAAGTTACTATCTTCTAATATTAATTACTTATAACAGAACTATGGAGGTAGTTAAACCAAGAACACTCGGTGCAATGACATTCATGTTACTCGTAACAAGCAGTCTCTTCATCGAGATATCTGAGGCCAACTTTTCGAAATGTTATATCGGATGTGTTGCAATGTGCCATTCACAAGTCTTTTTTTGTGCTGCAGGATGTGTAGTTAAGTGCGCAGTTGATCCTCCACCATCAAGTACGGTGGTTCCACTACCAAATGGGGTGGTTCCACCACCAAATGATCTGAACGATTATTGTAAAGCTGGTTGCGCATTCTCTTCTTGCTCTCAATTTATCCCCGTTGGAAATTCAGGTTATACACTATCACTCTTTTTACATACTTAATTGCATTTTTTCCTACTATGATAATCCTAACTTATACAAATTGAAAAATTGAAAAATTAATCATCTAATCTAATTGTTAACTTTAGTCAAGTAATATTGTAACAACTAACACATCATCACATGACAATAATTTCAAACAGAATTCATTAATTAAGTACCATATGAAAAATTGGCAACCCGAGTGGTACCATATGCACAGACTTGTTGAGGAGGGTTACCATGTGCAAAGCAACAAATATCAAGACGCGAATCATCATTTGTTTTTGTTATCAAAAGAATTAAAGCTAAGATAGTCCTAGATCATTATTAAAATGAAAAAGAAAAAATATATCACAAATTTTTGTGTGAGACAAAAAGACTTAGAGTTCGTAATCCATATTGTGTTCCTTCTAAAAACAATTATTATTGTGAAAACCTCTCAGCAGAGTACACTGTCTGAATGAGTATCTATCTAGTAGGATATACTCCCTCTATTTATTTATTTTTCTTTACATAGGACTTGGTTTTGTAAGGGGGACCAAGACCCAACGACGTATGAATTTTCTTCCAAATTTGGGAAGTCATACTTAACTCTTATACTTACAGTGACTTAAATGTATGTGACAGGTATGGAGAAGGTGGAACAATGTATGAACTCTTGTGATACTACATGCAACAAGATGTATAACTCATGAAGAAGCTCTAGTTCTTAATCATGTATATTGACTCTAAAAGTTGTACGTCAAGAAAAATAAAAGGATTTACATTTGATGTTAAACTTGATTGTATTGGTAATTTCAATATAATATCCTTCATACCCTAAACGAAAAGACAAAAGAGAATATTTGAATTCAAGTAATTTTACATCTATAAGAACGAAGGACTAGTACATCATACAAAACTTGTAAAATTGTGCGTGAAAGTATGTCGTTCCATAGTAGTCTTAATCATAAAACTACTCATGTATGTTACCCTTGTTGGTCCACTTTAACTTTTCCCAACTTCGGCAGTCGTTTAGGCCCAAAAATGTACCTAAGGCCGACCCAAAAATCGGCATGTTGATTCAATGGGCCTCGCAAGAATCTTATCATTTTAAGTTTCTTGACTTAACGCCAGTATTCTCTTTATCAATCTCTATAGATTCGAATACCTAAGATGCATTGCGTCTCTAATTAAACATTCATCAGGTTATGATTTCCAAGCCATGACGGAGTTTGACTCTGTACAAGTTAATTAATAGTGTATTGATGTGCTCGTGTTCGTAATACTTTTCGGATTTTTTTATGCTACTTTGTGATCTTGTATACTGGTTTTTATGTTGTCATTGTTACAAAGATGGAAATATGTTTTACTTGTGAGAAACAATTTTTTAGAGCCTTTTGTTTGCAATGGATAGCTACCGTTGTGCCGAGAAGACTTGAAGATTTGGAGCAAGGTAAAAGCATTCTGGCGGTCCATGGAAGATTTCAGGCGGTCCGCGGATTTGGAATCGAGAAAAAAAAGGAATTGGCATCAGAACCAGTTTGGCGGTCCGCCGTGGCATATTGGCGGTCCGCCGAATCGGGAATTTACGGAAATTTCCCTTTTCTTAACATTTTCCTTAATTTTATTCCTAAACTCTATTTAAGACTTACGTTTACGTCTTTATTCATAACTTTGAAACTTCAGACTGTTGTTGAGATTTTTATGGAAGATTAATGGAGAACTAATCTCCTAACTTGGTATTTGTGGATTGAAGTCGTCAAATATCGGTAGATTGTGAGATTTTCATCTATTCAATTCCTTTGTGAGTAATTTCAATTCTGTTGCCCTAAATTGCATGATTTATATTTGTTCTTGCTAGGAGCGCTACTAGTGTAGTGCTTTTATGTTTCTATCGCTAGAATGTTGATTGCTGATTCAATCATAACCAACTGCGTCTTTCTAATTGATTGCTGATTCAATCATAACCAACTGCGTCTTTCTAATTGATTGCTGATTCAACGTTTGAATGTTGCAGAAAGAATTGATTTAATTTATATTCGATTTAAGTCGCGTGTGTTTGCATTGATTATCTTCGTTGACATTCTTCTAGATCTTATTGCTTTTATTCACTAAACTCGTGTTCTAGGTTGATTAATAGTTAGGAGTAACTTTGATACGCTGATTCGTTCGAGTAAATGACTAATGGAAGAATAGGAATTTTGGTTTCGCAACAATTTGGTCACATGATTGAATTAGGTGAATATAGATGATCAATTGATAATTGTTGGTGAATTGAAACATAATCCTATACTTCTCTAATTGAATTCGACTCGTTCATTGTTTTACTAGTTTTTTAGTTAATCAACTTTCAATCAAACCCCCCCCCCCAGTTCGGTTACTTAATCAACGTTAGATACTTAGAAAGTACATAGTTCAATTCCCTCTGGATACGAACTCTAATTACCCTACTACATAGTTTTAGGTTGTGTTATTGATTTAATTTGGTGCAACCCACGACATTTGCCTACCAAATTTTGGCGTTGTTCCTGGGGAATTGGCATTTATCAGTTTTTCGTGTGTTCAACGTTAATATTGGTCGCTCTTTTTGTGTCGTTAGGTAATGGTTAGCACCTAATCCACTAACCACGAATCCTTGGAATATAATCCAAAGATAGGGAGATTTGTTTTCAAGTTGCGCGGTGTATTCGTGATTCGTTTTCTACAACTTCCGTTTCCATTAGAAGTTCTAGAGGAATAGATCACCATGCCACCAGCGCCTGAAACCAGTACCACGGAAGGAGCTCATTACTCCTAACGTTGATGAGCCGCTATTGACCATTGTGTTGTACGGAAGCGTTATGCGATAAGATAATCGATGGCTAAAACAACAATAAAGAACACAAGAATTTAACGAGGTTCACTATCAATGTTATAGTTACGTCCTCCGGGGTCAAGAATCAATCGCACTATGATGATTTGAGTGTACAGATACAAAAGATGATCTGAGTTCTCAAGATTTGCCCTTCTTGAGAACCCGGGTTGGCTCTCTCTAATTCTCTCCCATGAGCAATTAGGCTAGGACTTAGGAGGTTTTATATATTATCTCATTTAGAAAGACCTAATTAATTCAGATATTTAATTAAGGATAGTCCAATTAAACAAAACATAAGAACCGGCTGACCAAATCAAGGCTTAAACGACAAAACGCCTGAATAGCTAGCAGCCACTGCGGGCCGCGCCCTGTCTCATGCGGACCGCGCCTGCCACGCTCAGGCGCCTGCAGACCGCTCTCCATCTCCTGTCCCAGATTCGTGGAGGCACGAATGAAGCAACCGCACGCAACCCGCGCCCAGAATCTTCGCGCATCGCGCTACCACCGCCACAGACAGTGCCTCGGTCCCGGCGGTCGGCCGACCACCTCCTGATCTGGGCGCCTCAGTCCCTTGTCCACCTCGGTGCTTGGTCTTCATGATGGCTCTCCGACACCACACGGAATACCCATAATGGTGCCCATTTTCGTTGCTTTGCTCATCTTGTTCTTGTATCTATTCCTTTGGCGAAATCGTGACCTAAGTCACATTTCCAAACAATTCTCCACCTTGACTTGAACACGCATTTAGCAAACGTAATCCAAAGTCAAACAACCACACGACCCATCTGCAAGTATTCCCGCAAGAATACCAAACGAAGTTCTAGCTAATGTGCGCACAGTTAGAACTGCATAGACTCGTGCCCGAATCTATAACCATCAAATAGCATGTATAAGGTCTCCGTCCAATATACCCTGAACTTGGTCTTCTATCCTCTAAACCCGGATAAGGTCGCTCAAAGCTCCACCTTGAGCTTAACACCCTAAAGGGATAAGACAAACATGTCTTACAACAATCAGTTAGTTCATGCAACAAATGAACTAATAGAACACCACCAACTTAGCAAAGAAATAACTGAGATTGTCAGCGATCTCTATTTCTTCTTACATTCTCAATACCCAAGAAGTAATACTTGACGTCAACGTGCTTGAAACCGTGTACTTGACAATTGATCAACAATCAGATAGTTCTCAAACTATCACCCCTTGTCACATCAAACCCGTACAACAAACTAGCCAACTAGCTCCAACAACTCAATGCCCATATACTTCTTTTGCAAAAGTCACTTGTCTTTGTTAATGACAAGTCCACATATGACAAAACCACGACTTCTAACACAATAAAAGAACCCCAAGTGTCAAGTAACAAACTAGTTACACAACTAGTACTATCTACTCAAGTAACACCACCCGTAATCCGCAAATTCCAAACCAACAAACACCTTCAATTACTTCCACAAATGAGAATAACCAAGTCGATCTTCCATGGCGAATAAGATCCACTACAAGCAAGTGTTCTCCCTCAGGTTGACTCATAAACCTGAATAACACTAGCTAGCTAAGCGCAACTTCCGGCTACCATATACAACAGTATAAATCATAGCCAACTACCATCCTAGCACATGCTACTCAAAACATGTAAGATTTTCAGTTTTAGATAGAGGTAATCACAATATCGAAAGTCCCATACCTTTCATATTGCCAACGCTAAAACTGAACAATGCCAACAAAATGCTAGAAACCCACCCCGCCATCAACAAGTGTATACGTCCACTCAAGGACTCCAACAAGCAAAGAACACCGTTCTCACAACACAGAATCTCGAACTCCCAAATAGCTTTATCAGAAAACCATCTTCAATACCACATGAAGAAAACACGATCTTGACATAAATTGCTCAAATTCTCTGTCAAACACATGCTACTATTACTAGCAACACTAACCAAGTGTATGTTGAATCTCCGCTGAAGATACTTCAACTCTATCAACTCCACCTAAATGACTGAACTCTATTGCAACTTGTAAGATCACAAATCTGACCCACAGTATCACTGGAATTCCCCAATTCTTCTAGAGAACATTCTTGCAAATACACAACTCTATGCTTCGAGGTACCGACATCAAAGCACATGTCTCGAACATATAGCAACAAGTCATTGCGCCCGACTTGCTCCTATCAATTGCTTCACTATTGATGATTCTCCCATGACTCGATCCCATCGGCTACTAAGATGAATCAATCATACAATAAGTAAGCAATTTCCACCACAAAACATTGTAGTGCGGCATCTTCCAATGAACCCGTCAACAATCATGTTTACACATATAGGCAAAACAACAACCACCAACAGAATCATAAGATATCATTTGTGTATACTCCTAAAAAGGAACACACAGAAGCTCGGCAAACACTGGCTTGGCATCCACCTTGATCAACAAATGTAGCAACATGGACAAAGTGGCTGGAGCACCTCCAGCTCCACCTCTTTCTCGACACCACTATTCTTGTCAACACCTGCAAACACAACCATGAAATACAATAATAGAATTTCGTCAAAAGTTTAAGTCATGTCACAACATGACGCTTTGAACCCATAATTCTATCTCCGTATCTCTCAAAGTGTCAAATCATCTCGGCCTCAAATGAAGAATACCCAACCGAACACGATCATAATCTTCATCACCAAGAAACATATAGACAAAAATATCACCCATGTCGATCCATAACTCACTCGGAACTCCGCAGTCTATCCCACACTGTGAGGTCCACATGTAACACCCCCAAATTTCCTTTCCTTTTAAAAAACATTTTGCTGCGAACCAAAACACAAATTAGGAAATTCAGATGTGTCACTCCGCATTCGAGTCAAAGACCCGAATGCAAGGAGATTTCAGAAGCCAATTAAACTACAAAAGTCTAATTGTCTAAAATGGTTTATTACATCCAATACTTAAATTACAACAATCCGAAATATGAAATATGAAATAGTCTAAGTTCAATAGGTTGTCTAATAAATGAAAGTCTGAATTATTAAATCCATCTAATGTCTAATGAGTCGTCGTTCCCGCATGGATCAATCACTCCAAACCTGTGGTGGATTTAAAGCATAAAAACCACTGTTGAAAAAGTCAGTGAAATTGAGTAAGCTAACACCTCAACTCGTAGAAAACAAAAACTTTTTCCTGGACTTTGAAAACGTTTTAGTTTTATTTTCGAAAACACACTTAGCACATAATCATATCAACAATCCAATAATAATTCCAAACCAACAATCCAAATTCATATTCCACAATCCATCATTCAATTCATCACTTTCAATAGCATAAGGAACATCACACAATCCATAATTCAATTTATCACATATCAATACTATTCAATAGTATAAGAAACATTCAACAATACGTATCCACCGAACATTAATTTGATCACGAGTTAGAAGTCATAAGTCATAATCCATAATCCACAATCCATAGTTCACAATCCACAATCCATAATCAATAATCCAATACTACTAGACCTTAAGTGTGCACACCCTCTATTAAGTATTTTTAATCCAATAGAGTAAACTAGAGCCAAACCCTCTTAAAGACCGATGCAGTGGGGCTATAATTAGGAATCGATGCGACTCCGTCTAAAATAATTCGAAGCAACTCCGAGGCTCCGACACAATATTTAGGAGCAACTCCGCGGCTCCGACACAATCATTAGGAGCAACTCCGAGGCTCCGACACAATCATTAGGAGCAACTCATAGGCTCCGACACAATATTTATACCACCATTCTCCATCAAATCTCCACACCATTATCATAATTCACATTTAAAATCTAAATCGTTCATAACCCAATCACAACCAATATCACACACAAAATCCACATTAACTTTCCATTGTAATAAACCACACAAGTACGACGTAAAAATCATAAAGGAAATTGAATTGTTCTCCACATAGCATGATACTAAGTTTTCATCCAATCACACCATTCACATATAGCACATAATTTTGAAAGGTTTCTACAAGTTTAAAAAAGGTTGAGCATGCTAGCTTACCTTTTCAATGCACACAAGAACACGACAGCACAACCATCACTAGTATTCTTCGTCTACGAACTCAGGGGCTACAATAATACAACCAAAAATCCCAAATAAATACTAATCCCACTCAATCATTCATCTAATACTTATGTTAGCTCTATTCTGTATGCAATGTCCATGAAAATCTATATTCTAACCCAACAATCAACAATTAACCAACAATTCTAATTCTAGTTCAATAATTAGCTTATAATACTCAAATAACACTCAATTTATTTTTAAAAAATCTCAAAGACTTAAAATTACTTTCAAAACAGAACCTAATTCATAAAAATCAATTCTTCATTATAACGATTTATTTAGGATTTATTAAAACTATTTATATTATGTTTTAATTATCAAAATCATGCTTAAATTACATAAAAACGAATTAATTCAATTAAAATCTGAAAATCAGTTTATAACTCACTTAATTATCAGATTCTAGAATTAGTGATCATCATAATTAATTTGGGCTAATTAACCTAATTAAGAAACAATCAGTCAAAATTCCCCCAATTTAGAATTTCTACAAACTTGAACAAAACCCCAATTTAAATCTCAAACTAAATTGAAAAACCCTAATTAACAGATTATAAACATACTAAAGTCATAATTTACGAAACTAATTAAACCTAATTCGAATAATTAAACTAATTAATCCCAAATTCGTAATTAGTGAAAATCAACTGAAAACAATCATTAAAATTAATTCTTTATGCATAAAACTAACCTAAATCGATTACCCACTAATCATAACATCTATTAGTATCAACTAAACACAAATTAAAGTTTACAAACGAATTAAAATCGACGTTTACTAAAGAGGGCGAAAACAGGGGAAGACGAAGTGTTATGAAGCGTTACCCACGGCGATGAGAGAGAGGGAAACACGGTGGGAAGGTGGTCGAACGGCGGTGAGCAGAGGCGGCACGGCGGCAGAAGGTCGGGCGATGGGGCGGCGTGCGCGGGCGTTTGTTATGCGTGAAGAAGAAGCAGGGGAAGGCTAGGTGTTTGTATAGAGAGGAAGGGTGTGTCGTGAGGGAGGAGAGAGAAAAGAGAGGTTGTGTTTTTTTTTTATTTTTCCTTTCCTCCCAATTTCCGATTTATTTGGGCTTTGGTTTGAGAATTTGGTATTGTGTTTGCCATGATATGGTATTGGGTTACTATATTTGTAGTAGCTTAGAATTACCCAATTAGAAATAGAAAAACCAATTAGCAAATCCGAATTTAGAAACCATTCCCGAACCCATTTTCAAAAAATGACTCACAACACAACAACCATTTTTTGCTAAAATAATCTAATTATTAATTTTGAACTACTAGTCTTTACACCGTGCTACGCGCGGTCTTCGTTGATTGCCGTGTTTCATTTTATGCGTAAATTAGTGAAATAGAGATATTACAAGTATTAGTTATCGGCTTCTTCAATATTCGTCAAACCGCATAATACTAATTCTTGTATTTTTCTCTCCACTTTTTAGTTATTCCAATATTTATTCTCACCACGATTATGAACTATATCATATAGCATGATTTATATTAATCACCCGTAAATTACAAAAATAAATAAATTAGTATATAGTGATCAATATTATTGCCCCCTTGTCGTCTTCATAGAGTAGTGTGGATAAAAGTGTCACAAAAAAACAATTAGTGTGTTTGATTTTATACGTAAATTGGTGAAATACAGAGATTATAATTGTACTCATCCATGTCTCCGTTTTTTCTCGGAACTGTAAAATACCAATTCTCGTGTTTTTCTCTCCACTTTTTTGTTATTTAATATTTATTGGCATCAGGATTGTGAATAATTTCATATACAACGATTTATGTCAACCCCTCCATAAAAAAAAATTGATGTTTCATTTGATATATATATTTATAACCTAAACATTAATGTCCTTTATATATGATTATGTGAATAAAAGAATCAACAAAATTCAATTAGCATAGTGGTTGAAGTGTTGAAATGCAACTTTGAGGTCATGGGTTCTAGCCTTGATTGTCTCATTTTTGCGGATTTGACTATGCGCCAAGTGATGAGGTGGAATTGCTCGTGTGGCAAGCACGTTTTCCAGTCACCTATGTGGCACTTGAGGTGGAGGATGACGTGTCGCGTCCGCACGGTTTCCATCCAACTTTATATATATATAAGGGCTGCATCCGGTCAGAAGTAAATTTATGTCAGAAGGTCAGAAGTAATCTGAGCCACACATCTACACAAGATCAATGGTCAAGATTAAACCCAAAAACAAAACCAAAAAACAAAAAAAAAAACACCCACTCCCATTTCTTTTTCTCTCTCCTCCCCCAACCCCCCTTACCCCACCCGACCACCCCATCACCGCCGCCGACCGTCGCTGACCACCACCATCGACGACCCCCGACCAGACACTGTGATCGCCTCCTTACCCCGACCCTCCCTACGTCGTTCCCACACGCCGCCGCCGCTTCCATCTCCCCTAATATCCCCTCCGTTCTTTTCATCTCCCTTGCAATCCTTTATTTTAGGCGATGATGGTGGTGGTATGGTCGGCGGCATAGGGGGAGGGTTTATGGGCGTCGACGACTGACAATAAGGGGTAGGGAAGGGAGTGAGAGAGGAGAGAGAAAATGAGAAAAAGGGGACGTGAAGGAGGATGGAGGAGGTGGCGCGGGATCAGGGATGCCGCCGTGGGGTCGCCGGAGCGGCACGCGTCGAATGGTGGTGGCGGCGTCGCGTGTGGTGGTGGTCGGTGCTGGTGGCCGGCGGTGGTTAGGTTTACGTGGTGGTGATGGTGGTGGGTGGGTGGGTATGGGAGGAGAGAAAAAAAAAATGTGGTTCATTTTTTTTTTTTTTTTTTTTTTTGTAATTTTAATTTTTTTTTTTTAATTTCTTTTCTTAAAGGTATTGGAGTTATTAAAGTTATTGGAATTCTCAAAGTTATTGGAGTTAAGTCGGGGTT
>JBBYHQ010000015.1:2278332-2291533 GCA_038382645.1 Spergularia azorica
CACAAATTATCAAATAATCGAATTAGCCAATAAACCGATCCAAAAGCTACCATTTAAATGCATTAAAACCCATCTTTCACCACTACTAAGTGGTGTGTATCACACACAGTATTCCTAGATCACTTTGTATGGGATAAAAGAATCAGGTCATTGAGAGATAGGAAGCGTGGGGTGCTTGCCGGTCAGGTGGCCACGGTCATGCTAGGCAATGGAGAATGTAATTTTCTTAGATTATTGCTGACAAATGTCCCGGGTTATGAATCTTTTGAAGATCTGCTTATTGTTGATGGTTATAAGTGCGCAACATTCCAAGAGTCTGCCTTGAAACAAAGCCTTTTAGAGACTGACGAAACTATTGAACACTGCATGGATGAAGCTATAGAAATACAAATGCCACATGGCCTGAGGCGGTTATTTGCAACAATACTTTGTTTCACTGCTTCTTCAGGGATTGTCGCATCAAACATGCCAAGTGGTCGCACAACACATTCTAGGTTTAAAATACCGACTCATGAAGAAGGTTCTATGGCTTACGATGTTCCAAAATAGGGCAGCCTTGCCACTCTCCTGCAGCAAACTACGTTGATCATCTGGGGTGGAAAGTCACCTCTTAGTCCCATATATCCTCTCCAGTCTCTAAAAGGTGAAGGCCTTGTTGGTAGTATGATGGTAGGAATCTATTATAAACTGATCATATGAGCCTTACTTTTTCAATGTGGGACAAACTAACTCTATAAACCACTTTCCATAATTCGTAGTGTTACAAACTCGCCCACTTAAAGAACGCGACGTGCTCGTTGCGTCTAAACCATTCCATACCGATAGTCACAGGCCGAAGATCCCCCCGCTAGACGGCTGACCTGGGCCTAACACCTGCACTCAGCACGCAGTCGCAGGGTTGCTCTGATACCATCTGTAACAGCCCGATACGTCATACGTCGCAACACAACCCGATAAGATGGGAGTTCACATCTTAGTCTCATATATCATCTCCGGGCTCTAAAATGTGAAGACATTGTTGGTAGTATGATGTAGGAATCTATTATAAACAGATCATATGAGCCTTAGTTTTCCAATGTGGGACAAACCAACTCCATAAACCACTTTCCATAATCCGTAGTGTTACATTTCTAGTTTGTTCCCTACCTTATGAGCATGTATCATCTTCGATGGTGCAGTTGATAGGTTTTGAAGGTTGAATGCTTTGCTTGCTTTGACGTCATGCATGTCATGGGGCTAGTTTGAATATCGTCGAATATTATGCATTTGGAACGATTTGTTATTTTATCTTTTGTTTTGGATTTCAAGTTTGTAAGCTTAACTACAAGTCTTCCGCTATCATTTTATTTTGGATTATTTATTATGTTGTAAGTTGGATAATATTAGCCTTGCAATTGACTTTGACTTGGTAGTCAATTGCGGCATAACAATATTAAATAAAGTCGTTTATTCGTTAGTAAAAAAATAAGGGTTGTTACAGTTGGTATCAGAGCCTTAGGCTCTGGTTAGTTGAGTTTACAAAAGATTTCTAAAACGTTTTGAGTTTTGAAATGGGGCTTGGTTGGGTGCATTAATACGCATCTTATGTACTATGTGCTATGTGTCTCTTATATTATACTACGGAGTTTAAGAACTAACTTTTGAGACTATGATGACTTGAGCTACGTGCTACATACTACGGGCGAGTACTAGGCTACGCTATGTAGCCAGAATGGCTCATTTTGAGAGCATCACCTTGGAGATTATTTTTGATATTGATAGAATTTAATGACACTTTGGGTTACATTATTCCGAGGACAAGTTCGTACGTTTAGTTTCGCCATGTTGTAGCCATAGTACTTAGCACGTTATATTGAGGTGTTGAGGGTGATTAGAGGTTTATTTGAAATAAATTTAAACTATTACGAATTATATCAGATGGTAATTATCTTTAAGGTTATATTAAGAAATTGTTTTGATGATATTAGGGAATTGCTTATTTAATGCCTACTGTTATTAGATTTGCCTTTGAAGATGAGATATGAAGTGGAACATGTCGGATTAGTGTGTGTGATATATTGATAAACCATAAGTTTTGAAACACCCGTGTACTTCCTCTTTTGCCTACCATAATACCTATGCTATGCCTAAGTGCCTAACCATTTAGAAATAACTCACGCTACTCCATCTAACTATGTCACACCTAATAGGTAAGAAACCTTGATTACCTTAAGAAAAGGTGAAAGTCGAAGAAGGGACTAGTAATGGTGAGTCTATAAGTGAATTAAGCATACAAGAATTGAGAGGTCCATGTATATTACTCGTTTTATTACTTCGGTCAGATTAGATGAAGAGAATCATGTGGAATATATTAATTTGGATGCTAACAAAAAAGTGAGGATTGAGTAAGAGGAATTGAAATTTATCAAGGCGATCAAGGATGTATTCCTAAGGTTGTTGGGTTGAAAGCAAAAGAACTTAAATATGACGACGTTGTTCATCATTATCGATTGTGGAACTTTGATGATTTGCCTTCTTAAGAGCATGTGATTATCAGTAAACTAATTGAGTTTAGAACTCTTCTCATTAGTTTCACTATATGGCACCGACGACTTGGTTTTGAGGATTGTATGTTTTAATTACTTATAGTTCTCGATTGGAGTTTTGTTATTGAATTGTCTTGAATAAGGGTGCGAGGTACCCTGAACGTTGTTCCATACCACTTATCTGGTCCGCTACTATCATTTAGAAAAATAGTGTGCAAGAACAATTGTGATAACCAGGGGAATGAGAAGTTGACGGACTCTGAACCTTGCTAGTTGGGTTTCTTTTGCGGTCACCTCATCAAAGTGTTGCACATTTGATGTATAATGAGGAACGATACTTGAATGTATCTTGAGAAATTAGCTTCTAGATATGGAGAATTTAATCCTATAGTAATATGGACTGACTGGAGGAAGAACCAACTCTAAAAAATCAGACGCACTTGCTCGTACGTACTTTGTATGGGTTATAAAGTGGATAAGAAAGGAGGAAAATATGTTCAAGGGTTTCTCAACAACGTAAATGGTTCACGAAATTCACGTACTCATGGGTATGACTCGATTGTATGATAAGTGGTTATGAGTTGAATGCTAACCATGATGTTAAGCTATTATGACAAGTGTTTCCACCCTTGTGGAATGTCTACATGCTGAAATTCTGACAAAACTATATAACATGAATGGATATATAAGCTGTTTTGGGACATCGAGCAATAAGGTGTGAAGGTATGAGTACTATTCACTGTGCTACAACATTGAGGTTTTAGCTTTGAAAGACTATTGTACCATTTGTGGTTAGTTTTTTTGGACATGTTAGCAGCTATACTCTATCGTTCTTTTACCACCATTGTTCTCGGAAGTTTGAAGTTGAATGATTTGGCTATAAGTTTGAGGAAAGGGAATTTGATACAACTAAAGGTGTTGGTCAGATATAGTGTTGTTTAATGATGAGGTTATAAACGTATTAGAGACAAAGTTTGTTGCATATACATATATTAATAATATTCGGTTCACGGGGATGAACTACAAGTTTTGAGTGTGGGCCACTTAACGGTTATGAGATAAAGATAAAGAGAATAAGTTAAGAATGAGGCACTCTATAAGTTTTTGAACCTAAACATCACACTATTGGTAAGGCGGATTATGGATTTGACATTGGTATGCATTTTTGTAGTTTGAAGATCAGGGTGGTCTAACTTAAGGACAATATGCTGTTCCAAATTCAATGACTAACAGAGTAATTCTAATGCTTCGTATTTACGGGATCTAAGATTCGTTAGCTGTGCTCTTGGTATTGAATATTGATTGTTCTCATATGGTAATCGTCGATCATTGTTGGACGGATAAATTAAGGTTGATATTGGGTATACTAGCGGCAGACACTGGGAAAGGCATGATCTTGCTTGCTACGAATGAAAGGAGTCGATTTGGATTGATATCAAGTTAGTCGAATTGAGAGGGGACTATGTACAAAGGAAATGCTAGTTCTATAGCGACTAGGCTTACTACCTTTCCATATTATTATGGCATGGAGTTCCTACACTTGGATAAACTGCAGTTATATTGGTTGGCACAATATCGTATATCCAGAAGTTAGTAAGGGGACAATACGTGAAACGAGTACTACCGTAAAGAGAACTAAGGGAGATCATGACGTAAAGTTAATTATCAGTGGTGGTTTGGTAAGGTCGGACTTGGGTTCTATGTTTAAAAGAATGTGGTTTCTGCAACATTAGTTAACGGCCACGATATTTTCTTAGTGGTACTATATTCGTTGGATGTGATCGCAAGTACTTCTTTTGGGTGACAAAAAGTTATAAATAACTACGCGAACGAAGGAGTTAATCAAGGTCCCCGGCGGCAAGTCCCAACGAAAAGAGGATTCCAGTGTTCGAGGTGGAGAAGAAGTGATCCTTATGTCTACACGCATTGTAATTCTACGACTTGAGCATCGTTTGAGGAGGAGAAATGGAAGGAAAACTCCTAGCTATAGAAAGATACTCCAAACGCATGAAGGTGTCTTGATCACAGAATTGAATTTGGTTTATACAAGTAAGAAGGTTGATTGTAAGGGATACCTAAGGAATGATATGAGATATGAATGAATAAAAGTTGAAGAGCTACAACGTGCGTCGTCAGGCAATTCTATAAGTGTAAAGATGATCTACTTGAGGTTAGATTGATGATTGACACATCCTTTAACTTTGTAGACAACAAGCCCACGCTAAGGCCAACCTGAAGGGTTGAACCATGTGTATAGATAAAGAGTCAAACGTGAGGCATTCATCGTACTTATTGAAACTCAATGAACATTATGAGGTGAAAACTTGATGAGGAGAAAGAACGTCAAAAGTTATATCAATGGCCCGGTTAGAAAATTTTCGTGCGACTTAGAGAATTGAGTAACCATCGTGAATGACTAGGAGACAGATCCTCAAGCCCTTGGATACATCAAGCGATCATAGTACTCGAGGTGGAGACTAGTTAGTGAGATCAAAGAACTACTAGATGACGATAATATCTCCCTGGGTTAAAACGTCACAAAGAGCCAACAAATATGGAGACAAGAATGGAGTTGAAAGGGGTGCAACGTCTATTGTAGGCTTGCTACGACATAATAAGAACGACTTAAGTGGGTCACCATGGAAGGACAATGCCAATTCATTTTATGAAAGTAAGAGATAAATTGATACAAGTATGTGAAGGATACATGGAATAATAAGATATGATTTGGCCAACTACCTATATTCATTAAGAGGTATAAATGTGCAAGTCACAATTACCTATGAGTTGGGATTTTAGATGCAAGATTTACGACAGTCTCGATAATCACAATACCTTGTGGAGATGGGAACACTATAGCAAAAGTTGATACGGGAAATGAAAAAGATGAGATTTAAAAGGATAGAAAATTTCAATAAAAAAAAAAAAAAAAATTGTTGGCATGAATTTATCTTAAGGTTTGGTGTATGGTCATAAGTTGGAGTTTCCGGCCGACTTCTGGATTGGTTCTATTTTGGTAATATGTATTTTGTTTATTAAGGACACGGTATGAAAGAAATTTGTTGAGTAGTCCGGTCGTATTTGGACTACAGTTTACGAGCAGGGAACATTGTCAAGCATAATTGACCTGGAATGAGAAAGAAACAAAGAAAGCTCGTATAGAAAAAGAAAATCCTTGAGATGTATTACCAAGGTGTGAAAAATACAAGTGAAAAGAGGCATTGACGATTAGGAAGTTATCACACGTCTGAATTATGTATTCTGGTTTGAGCACGAACCTTTTATTTAAGGGGGATGAGAACCCTGTGCGTTCTTCCTGCGCCCTAATTTAAAAGAACTTATGTTTCTTTTGTTATTATACGATAAAGCTTGTTTACCTAATTGGTGCACTTTGGTGCACATGTACTTTTTTTGTGCATTGCAGTTGCACACTTAATTTTGTTTGTGCTTTAATGTTGCAGAAGTAATATTATTAGGCATCATTTCGTGTCAATGCTTAAATATATTATAATTGCACGCTATTCCTTCCTAAAATGCATTGATGATGCATTTCTAGCTAAACACGACTGTCTTGTGAGGAAGTGCATTGAAGATGCACTTTATCCTGCCCTTATTACTATATCTTTGAATCCTTACTTCTCATTTATTTTCTTGCGTTACTTTTCGTCTGTGTTAAAAGTTATGGATATTGGTTGCATGAATCGGTTATGAAAATTTGAAATGTAGAAAGTTTTGTAGAATCTCTTTAAGGAGGGACTTAAATGTTTGGGACGAAGATTTGTTAAGGAGGGAAGTCTGTAACACCCTACAATTTTTGGAACTATCATTAATTAGGGTGTTACTTTTATTAATCATTTTGGGAGAAATAATCTTAGTTATTTTGGGTATTTGGTGAATTAAGAACTATTTTCCTAATTGGGTAATTCCAATTTGGGAAGTTCTATAATTGGGGTTTTGGACTTGGAAGGGGTTGAATCACTACCCACACTCCTCCAGTAAAACCCAAACCCAATTCATCTTTATTGTCTTATGCGTACAAAAAAAAAAAAAAAAAAAAAAAAAAAACCCTTCCTTCCTTTCCCTCAATTTCTTCGGCCTCCACCTTCTCTCCATCTCTCTGTTTTGTTTTTCCTCCACCAGCAAAACATTTCAGCACAAATGTGTCAACTTCAAACACACACAACTCTCACATACCTTTGATTAAGTCATGGTTGGTGGCGTTACAACCGTGCTTTTGATACGAATCCAACATGTAAATCGTGCCAAGATTCCACCGGTTGCTCACTTTAGAGGTGTTTTGGTGGAGCTGTTTCTATCTACCCGAGAACTGTTCCACCTCCTCTGTACTTTGGTGATGCTCTGACTCCTAAGGTATTTTAGGACGAGATTTTATGGAGATGTTCCTAACTCTAGTCGTGACAACATAACCAAAACTGGTAAGGCATAAATTTGTGTATCAAAAGTTATATTAGATTTCGTGGGTAAACCGTAATTCATGTTTATGCTTCAGTGTTAGATTGATTCTCATTGATCCGCTTGGATTTTGTAGACGAAATTTGGGGGACACGTTCGTGACTTTACCCTTTATGTCATACTCAATTTTGGTGGTCATACGATGTCGGAGGTAGACTTTATCCACGTTGATTTACTACTGTCTCCTTTTGGATTGATGATATATTAGTATAATTTGTGAGATTTATGGTTCATGGATATACCTTGTGAATTAGGGGATCATCGATTGGGTTTGTGATTAATTAGACACCTATATTGCGGATTCAAGGAGGTGTAGTTCATACACTTTGTTAAAAGAGTTTGATTTAAGGACTAGCGTTGAAATGTAAGAACGTTGATCCTACCACGTTTAAGCATGATTCCAACATCATTCCCATGATCTTTTCACTATCATTTCATGTTGATCAATTGGTTCACTAATCTCTATTGTTCCTCAATTGTTCTTTCATGTTTCTATATTACCATGATGATTACATTGCTCATATTCATTGAGTTTATTGTCTATTGTTTTCGGCTACGACCGTTTATAAATTGAAAGAGCGCATGCACGAGAATAATGTACTTAAAAGATAAAAGAATGAAAATAATTATTATGACCCCATCTAGAGCGACGGACGTAAGAGCCGTCACAGCGTCCTCTAGACATGTTTCGTTTACAACCTCTGATCAATGTTCCATTGAGAAAATCGAATTGACCATTGAAATGTGGGATTCTAAGACAAACTGGCCAAAGTCTTGCATACCGATTACAAAATTCAATTTGTAATTACCAAAGTTCTAACTTTGATGAACTATGTGCACATTCATTACTCATAAATATAGGTAGCACATTCAGTGAGAAGTGATAATTTGGTGAGAAGTAAGAAGTAGTCTTAGCCAATGATTTCGCTTAACTCCAGTAACTAAACTACATGACTCTAGTCGTAACTCCACTAACTAAAACTCTTAACTCCAGTTACTTAACTCTACTAACTAAGTTCCCTAACTCAAGTAAGCTAACTCCATAAAGTAAATTGTCTAACTCCAATATTATTACTAACTCCACTAAATTCAACGAAAATTCATTAAACTCTAAAATCACATAACTAAATCACATGAAACTAACTCAATTTCCTTTAATAAAACACGTAACTCTAATAACTCCACTACCTAAATCACATAACTCCGACTTAACTCCATTAACTAAATCACGTAACTCCAACTTAACTTCATCGACTAAAACACATACTCCAACTTAATATTATTAAATAAACGGAAAATTCACGTGGTACCCTCGAACTTTGATCGATTGCACATGGTACCCCTGAACTTACTACTTTGTGCACATAATACCCAAATAGTAACTTCCGTTAGATTTTTTTCCGTTAAGTGATGATGGGTCGGTTAGTTGTTAGGTAGTTAGGTAATTAAATTATAAAATTAATATTTTAATAAAATAAATCAAAAAAATTCTAGAAAAATTCATTTTTTAAAAAATTTATTTAAAAAGTAATTTTTTTTTTAAAAAAAAAAAACTGATTTTTCTCGGGGTACCATGTGCAAAATGTTGTGATCTCAAGGGTACCGCGTGCACAAAGTGGCAACTTGAAGGGTATCATGCGCAAAATTATGAAAACTTTTAAAAAATATGAATACTTTAAAAAAATTTATGAACAAAATTTTTTTTTTTTGATTTTTTGTTCATGTAATAATTTTTTGGATTTGATTTTTGTATTTATTGAAAATCAAATTATATAACTTAAATTAACCAATTTACCTAACAACTAACCAAAACATCATCAGCTAACGGAAACATCTAACGGAAGTTACTATTTGGGTACAATGTGCACAAAGTAATAAGTTCAGGGGTACCATGTGCACAAACTTGCCAAGTTGGGTACCATGTGCAATCTGTCAAAGTTCGAGGGTACCACGTGAATTTTCCGTTAAATAAAACACGTAACTCTAGTAACTCTACTACCTAAATCACGTAACTCTGACTTATCCATTAAGTAAATCACGTAACTCTAACTTAACTCCACTAACTAAATCACATAACTGCAATAACTCCAACTTAACTCCATTAACTAAAACACATAACTCCGATTTAACTCCACCAACTATAATACATAACTGAAATTCTACCGTAACTGCACTAACTAAAACACTTAACTCCACTAACTAAAACACGTAACTCTAATTTAACTACAGTAACTATGACACATAACTCCATAACTAAAAGCCAATGAGTAAAAAACATAATTTTAATTTAACTCCACCAATTAAACTAAGTAACTTGAAGAAAAAAAATATAAAATAAAAAACAAAGAAATAACCCTCTTTTACTATTTTCTCTCTCCTCCCTCACCCCAAGCCTCCCACTGCGACGCCACCATCCCCGCCCCCTTCGCTTCCCGTTCTCTCATCTCATTTTCTTCATTTCCGTCCACGGCGGCGAAAAAGAATTGATGCAACGCCAATCCGTGCGGACACGTGAAAGGAGACCGGCGAAGGCGAAGGTTGAAGACGGCGAACGCTCTCGGCGTCCACATCCGAAAAAAAGTGAACGAAAACGATAGGAGAGAAGATGGAGAGGAGAGTAAAAACAAAAACAAAAAAAATCCACTCCCCTTCCTTTTTCTCTCTCCTCCCCTAACCCCCTCTCCGACCTCTCTCGACCACCCCTGCTCCGCCGACGGCCGTCCCCGACTCCACCACAGCCGGCCCGAAAATACCCACCTTGATCGCCTCCCTACCACGACCCTCCCCCCGCTAATCCACGACGTTGCCGCCCCTTCCTTCTCCCCTATTAAACCCTCCCTTGTTTTTGATCTCCCTTGTTATCTCTTATTTGCGGCGATGATGGTGGTGCTTGGGGTTGGAGCGTAGGGCGACGGCCGGGGGTGGTTTTATGGGAGGTGGCGCTCGAGAATAGGGGCTGGGAAGGGAGTGAAGGAGCAGAGAGAAAATGAGAAAAAGAGGACGTGGAGGATGATGGAGGCGGTGGCGCGGGCAAAGGTATGCCGTTGTGGGGTCGACGGAGTGGCGCGCGTCGAACGGTGGTGGCGTCGGGTGAGGTGGTGGTCGACGCACGTGTTTTGAAGTTATGAATTTTAGTGTGTGGAGTTATTATAGTTACGTATTTTAGTTAGTTGAGTTATTATAATTACGTGTTTTAGTTAGTAAAGTTATATTAAAATACGTCTTTTAGTTGTTGTAGTTATTGAAGTTAAGTTAGAGTTACGTGTTTTAGTGTGTGGAATTATTATAGTTACGTGTTTTAGTTAGTGGAGTTATTATAATTACGTGTTTTAGTTAGTAAAGTATATTAAAATACGTCTTTTAGTTGTTGAAGTTATTGGAGTTAAGTTGGAGTTACGTATTTTAGTTAATATTGTTAGGTTAGAGTTGTTAATTTATTGTTCATAGTTAATGGAGTTATAGAAAAACTGATGTTATGAGAGTTAGTGGAGTATCAAGATGTGTGGCTCAGATTGTTTCCGACCTTCTGACATAAGGCTACTTTTAACCTGGTACAATTCCTCCTTATATGTCTTTTCAGAAAACCGACGTCAAATATTTTGCCAGCGAACGCATAATTGTTAGGGGACCGTGCTCCCCGCGTGCGGGCCAACGACTAGTTGATATACGTAGTACATGCAGCACAACGCTTATGTTAGTGTACATTGTATGAAGCGGAGATGTTACCTCCATGTATACTCCTTCCATTTATTTTTAAGCTTCTTGTTTTTCATTTAGGGAATTCACTACCAAGCTTCATATTTCTTGTTTTAGTAATTTTTGAGTCAATGAGAGGTCTCCTAAGTGCTAAATGTCCCTTTCCCAATTCTTTTAAGCCAATGAGAGACCTCCTAATCCATTCCTAAAACTTTGTGCAAAAGCAAACAGGAAGATTGGAAATGAATGGATGAAATATTACTCAGAGACAATTTCGTGACTCCATGTGGTACATATAATTTAGATATATGTGTTTCATGTTAAAGTACAAATCATATTCCCAACTGGCAGGGCCGTGTGGGAGTGAATGGGGACCCCTGGGCGGAAATCTAATGTCGGGGACTCGGGCCCTTAAAAGCAAGTAATATAGGCAAAACTCAAGATTGGAGCGCTTAAAAGTTGGTAACATGCATGTGTTAATTAGTGATAATCATTCGGAAATTCCAATGTCGTAATCCTTATTAAGTACTTCCCCGTCCGAGTTTAGATACCCCATAGAAAAAACGCACCCTCACAAAAAACTGTGTATTCGCTAAACGCTTAATCAAAGTTAAGAAAAAATTAAATAGAATTTTTGTTAAGACTCATATCTGACTTGCTATGTAATTTTTTATTTTATTTTTTGAACTTTGATTAACAGATTAGTGAGATTCGAACACAAGCAAATCCCAAAAAATATCACCTCCATCAAACATTTAGCCACTACTCACTAGCCATTGCCCACTGGTACAAAGCTAAGATTCATGCTACTTGGACAGAACAAATTGTATACGGAGTATATTCCAACTTCAGAAAATGGGGCCCTGTTGGCCCTGCCGCCCAGCCTCCACCATGCCAACTTGTCAATTCGTTAAGTGATGAGTGAGGCTAATGTATATCTCATATACATTACAAAACATATATAAGAGGTAAAGAGGTTACCTTCTTCGCGTTATTTTCTCTCTTCTCACCACATACAAGCTTTCACACCTCAAAACCACATTCACTATTGCAAATGACTACTCATAAAATTAGACGTCTACTCTTGGATTGTTGACATAACAAAACTATTCATTATTACAATTGTTGACTCAAATGAAGTATAGGGTCCGGTTCCCATGAGAACACTTGTTCCCATGAGAACCATGAGAACACCTCCATATTACTCAAAATAAAAATAAAAATAAAAATAAAAACCCAATCAACAAAGTTTCTCTCTCCTCCCCGACCCCTCCCCCTTCCCCCACCCGACCTCACCCACCCGAACCACCACATCCCCACCGCGGACCGCACACACCACCACATCTACTGGTGCGACCACCACCACGAAGACTGGAAACATCCGGCGACCAAAACCCCCTTACCCATCGACGCCGACTCGACCCCCTCCTCCCCCAATTTCTCCTTTTTTTGCACCTTTCTCTCTCCTCGTTTTTCTCTTGATCCGGCAACAATGGTCGACCTCCGGCGGTCCAATGTGGACTCCTCGCCTTCGGCTCGGCCCCACACTCGCTCTACTCGTGGTCCGAACGTTAATAAAGAGTAAACGGGTGGCCCAAGATGGTTCACTTTTCGAAACAACCTTGACGGCGACAATGACGAGGGCGGCGGCATTCGTACGTGGGCGGCGGACCTTTGGAAGGCCGAGGGGGTGTGTTTCGAGGGGCAAGGAAATGGGTGGTGGTGTGGGTGGAAAGGGGAGAGAGAGAAAACGCGAAGGGGGTTTTTGGATGGTGTTCCACTTGATGGCAGCGGCGATGGGTGGTGTTTTCTGGGTCGCGAGGTGGCGGTCAAGGTGGCGGTAGGGCGTGGGTGGTCGGACCAAGGTGGTGGGTAGTGGCGGGTGGCTTGGTGGCGGCTCAAGTGGTGGGTGAAGGGGGGTAAATGAAGGGTGAGGAGAGATAAAAGAAATCAATAGTAATTTAATCTCAGCCATTCATTTCTAAATCTAATGGTTTAAAAGAGTTCTCATGGTTCTTATGGGAGGAGGGGTTCTCATTTGAACCTAATCCTATGCATATATACTAGGAAGCACGGACACTCCTGTCCAGTGCCGTGTCTGTGTCGGACACCGACACGGTACGACACGTGTCAGACACGCCCAAAAGCCGTATCCGGTATCTATCTAATATATATATGTAATCCTGAACCCACTCAATTCCCACGCGGACACTTGACCATCTATGATTGGTTAATACAAAAGATAATATAACATGTCAAAATAAATAAATATAGGGTTAATTCACGTAGTACCCTCATGTTTTGCCGATTTGCACGTGGTACCTAATGTTTTGCAAATTTGTACAAAATACCCTCGAAATTTGACTTTTTGCACACGGTACCCAAAACTTAACCCTCTCATTAACACCGTTCACTTTTGTTTTTAAAAAATAGGGTAATTCACGTGGTACCCTCGTGTTTTGCCGATTTGCACGTGGTACCCAGTGTTACAAGTTTGTACCAAATCT
>JBBYHQ010000015.1:2304001-2316615 GCA_038382645.1 Spergularia azorica
TCAAGTTAGACTTTGGCCCAACTCAAATTGTAAGCCCAGGTAAATGAGCCCAGGGGGTACCATTCTCTTGGTACCCCTGGGGTACGGTAGTATTTGCGTGACGCAAGAGCTTCACTGCCATATGCAAATTAGACGGAGGAAAAAGAAAAACAAATTGTATCTATAACAAACATGCATCTTTTGCTTAATTTTTTTCTCAATTAACAAACCCTGGAATTCTCTAAATTGATTATCACCGGATCAATTTCTAAAAGCCTAGGTGAGAGGAGGGTAGAATAGAGAGAAAGCTATGCAAAAAAAACTGTACTCTTGAGACTGAACCTTCTCTCTTCAATATCTGCATTATCCTTCTTAGAAGACTCTTCAATTAGTATAACGTAAGCCAGCCAGTAAACTAGCCTAATTCTCTCCAAATTTTTAGCAAAAATCTCACCCGCAACAGCTACACATTTTATAAGTCAGACCTAACCTATCCCATTGTCTTGCAAAAACTCAATGCTACCAAAAGTTACTTTGTCTATGTGCACCAAGATATATAGAAAGAAGTCTAATACTAGCTATCTCACAGTAAACTCATCATGAAATATCTTAGCATGATGCAGCACCTACTTTAGGAATATATTATATTGTCTGCGAGTTTAGGAAAGTGGTTCCTTGTTACTCAAGGATACAATTTGTATTTATAGGGGTTTACCCCGTCATGTAACACGTATTTCACGAGTTATATCCCAAAATACTTGCGTTACATATCTAATAAATAAATAAATACGATGGCATCGAAAAGGGCAGGGATCAGGGTCTTTGTTGATGATGTGCCGAACGCCAAAAAGTCCAAAACAGAGGAAACGTCTCTCCGTAGTGAAATCGCCGATCAAACAGACGTGTTCCTGAAGCTAGCACACCAAATATCATCAACCGAAGCCAAAGACGTTAACTTGGTGTTCTCACCGCTGTCACTTCACGTCGTACTAAGCTTGATCGCTGCCGGGTCATCTGGGACCACTCGAGAAGAATTGCTCTCGTTTCTCAATTCGAAATCGTGCGAAGACCTCAACAAACTCGCGTCGAAAATCGCCTCATTCTTGTTTGCCGACAGGAGCCGGAAAGGTGGGCCCAAGTTGAAGTCGGCGAATGGGGTTTGGGTTGATAAGAGCCTTCCTCTAAAAGCTTCGTTTAAAGATATTGTTAAAGGTGTTTTCAATGCCGCATCTGAGAATGTTGATTTCCGCAATCATGTATGTGCTCTGATCTCTCTCCTTCTCTTTCAAGGATTCTACAGTTAAATTTTTCCACTTTGCCAATCGTTTGAATATGTCATCACCAATATACGAACTCCCCACCCCCTTTTTGTAATGCTTCCGTAAATAGTAGGGCTGACGACGAAGGAGAAAAAAATTGTGTGCTAGGTTTTTAATCTGTTTACAGTTTTAAGTTTATGTTCGACCTTCTTTAAAAAAAATTAACAATTGAAACTAAGAATCTGGCTCGACCTAGAAAAGCTATGCTAACCTGACGCGAATCGAAACAGATGAGGAGTGATTATGAAAATTATGTGTAACCTAGCTAGAATTTGATTTTGTAAGTTTCAGGAGTGCTTTATTTTGTGCATATTCATTCTTATTTCCTTCTCATTCTGATCACATGTATCTTGAGATCTGCTTCGTTTGTGTTATTAGTCAAACAAATGAGGAGTGATTATGAAAATTATGTGTAGCAAACTTGTGACTATATTATTATTGTTGTTTGTTATTATGACTATGAAGGCAGAAGAAGTCGCTGCTAAAGTGAACTCATGGGCGAAAGAGAAGACAAAAGGCCTGATCAAAGAGTTGTTGCCTCGTGGATCAGTCGATGATGATACAATCAAAATTATTCTAGGGAATGCTCTTTACTTCAAAGGAGTATGGAATGACAAGTTTGATAAATCATATACGAGGCAAGGTGACTTCCACCTTCTTAATGGCGGCTCAGTTAAAGTACCCTTTATGACCAATCAGAAAGATCAGTTCGTCTCCGAATTTAAGGACTTCAAAGTCCTTGGTCTACCTTATCAGCAAGGAGGTGACACGGACCGCCAATTTTCCATGTACGTCTTCCTTCCAAACAAGAGAGACGGGCTGCCATCGTTGATGAAGGAAATGAGTCGTCAACCCGGTTTCCTAGACAAACACCTACCACAGAGACGAATCAAGTTGTGTCGTTTTAAGTTTCCGCGATTCAAAATGTCATTTGGGTTTGAAGCGTCAAAGGTTCTCAAAAGTTTAGGGGTCGAGCATGCATTCAAGGGTGGCCTCACCGAGATGGTGGACTCTTCTATGGGTTCCGAACTATATGTATCAAGTATTTTTCAAAAGTCTTTCATCGAGGTCGATGAAGAAGGAACTAAAGCTGCATCAGCTACTCTTGCCCCTGGCTGCAAGGTGGGCCTTATTAGACCTCAGCCGGAATTTGTAGCTGATCACCCTTTTATATTCGTTATTAGAGAAGACAAGAGCGGGGTGGTGATGTTCACTGGGCATGTTATGAACCCCAACCTTGAATTTTGACAAAACAGTGTTGTGGATTTTTTTATTTTTTTATTTAGATACGGAGTAGAGATTAATCTCCCCGTCCTAGTCAATTTTTCATCCTTACCATTTTGGCTCGTCTTAATAATTCTTTACCTTTTTATTTTTGGGTTTTTTTTTTTTTTTTTATATGAGGTAAGAACATGTACGCAAGCGTACTAGATCAGGTAACCCTTCTAGCCAGGGTATCACCTAATCTGTCAGCAGACAAAATACAAGAGAGATGGTAGGGGGGTGGCAGGGGTAAATCCTGAGTCTGTAGGATGTTGAGACCCCATTTAGCCACCCAATCAGCCGCTTGGTTAGCTTCACGGAAAATATGCGAGATCGTGTAGTGACGAAAATGGTGTAGCAGCTCAGCTGCATCCCGGATAAGAGTGTCGATGAGCCAAGGACAACGAAACGTTCCTCGAAGGCAGTTGATAACAACAAGATTGTCTCCTTCAATGTGCAGTTCAGCAATGTTGAGTCGTTGGGCAGCAAGAAGACCATTACGCAATGCAGTGACTTCAGCGACCAGAATTGAACAATTTCCAAGGTTCGTGGAGGAAATATGAACGGGGGTACCGGTGCTATCGTGAATGATGAATCCAGCAGCCGCATTACCAGGGACGAGTGAACCGTCAAAATTTAACTTGAATGCTTGTGCGGGGGGTCGTTGTCATGGGGTTTGACGGTCGTGCTCTTGATGACGTCCCGCACCGGAGGATAACGGGGAAGGCGTAGGCTGTGGCTGCGATGATTGTTGCTGATCGATCGCCACTCTGGTTGTCCATTCTTCATATGCCGACCTACTTTTGAAGACAACCGTTAAAATGTTAAAAGGGGAATTGGATAAGTGATCGAATTCAACAATATACGGACTCGGACTCGGGGTTGCATACTGTGCGTGCGTGTGTAACTGGTAAGTTTCGGATGGGTTAGTGGGTTGGAAATACGTAAACTTTGCCGTTACTGCTTTGATGTTTGGTTTGAATGGGTCATATCACATACTCCGCTCTATTAGGGTGTAACAAATTACAAATGCAAATGCAATGTAGTCGTTTTTTTAAAGAGAAAGCTTTGTACAACTCACGAGTTCTCATCGTACAAGATGAATTTCTACAATTGGTTTCGGTCGTAAAAAATTGATTAGGTCATTGTTAAAAGGTTTCCAACTATCATTCAGGCTTCCAATTATAATGGAGAACACCACGTTCATCGTGATTTAAATCCCATTATTTTTGCATTTTGGTTGTAGATTAAAAAACGATAATGCAAATGTAGATATCCCCGTACTTTTTATGAATTCCGACCAAGTGAAATTTGATAAACAGGAATGGGCAAACCAGTGCCCCAAGTTAACTACATTTCTCAAATTCATCAACATCCAAAGTACACGGGCGACGCTGACTCCATAGTCTCTACTGCTTGGCAAGGTCATCAGCTAAGTAGTCCTAATCTAAGTAACAGGCGTCTAACTAATCGCAAAGGTTCCATACCATTTGCTAATGATGCTTCAAATTACAGTTCTACTGCTGGTGTACAACGGAAGACTTTTCCTGCGCCTGGATCTCCTCATGCAAGCCGCCAAAAATCAGTCTACAGCCAATCCACTCCTGCTTACGAAACATAATACACAAGATCCGTCAGAGACTTAGCTGCAAGTCAGAGAAGTTCAAAGGGACACAAATGTACACAAGTATACGGAAAAGGGAAACGAGCAACTACTAATGATGCATGTTTGGGAAATGATATTCGTAGGTTAAGGCAGTCGTGAATGCCACATGTGAGAACTTTTCTCACAAGTGCTTGGAAGGCATAAACTGCAGACCAATTACTTTCTCAGATTAGCTTGTCCATTGATGCGTGCACATAGGGAACTCGTAATCCTTCCCAACATCTACAGATTTGATACCAGGTATGGTATACCCCTTCCTTTCCCAAGATTGTCATTCTATTATCCCTCAACTTTCATTTCTTTACCAGTCATTATAATCATCACAACTCAAAGTCTGTAAGCAGATGGAGCATCTTATTTTCGGCATCAACAAGCATGCACGTATTTCACATAATCTCAGCATGCTTATTGGAGTATTAAACAACAGCTCGGGATATGCCAATTATAGACAAACAGGGCATTACCTAGTGTGGCGAAGCAGACCTTAACCTGATCTCATAAAAGAAAGACGACTTTCAAAAGGGAAGTCCATCGATTATTAAAATGCCAACAAAATTACAGTTAAAGGAAAAAGTTCAGCACCTGAAATGTCTTCCAGGGGATGGAGACCTGGATAGCGATGCAGGCCTGTTTACAGAGACATTCAAAAGTCAGACTGAGGATACAAAATAATTAGAACTGATGCAATTAGAGGAGACTGGAAGTAGGCACATACAGAAAGTATCATTTTTTACACGATTACCTTGGCTTCCTTTCTAAGCTTCTGCTTCTACCACGGATAGGACTCCTGCTTCTACTCCTCTTCCTTGGGGGACTACCTTCATGAGCTTTTACCTGTTCATGTAACAATATCAAGAAACAAACAAACGCTCACACACGCGCGCAGACGAAACATTAGTTGTCTGGAGAGAAGGCAGTTCAGTGCAAGGGGGAAGGCGCACCACCTAAGACTTATGTTTCGACCAGCGATCAGAACAGAAAACATTGTTTAAGAAATAAGCAACCCAAGCTTCAAGCTTAATAGAAAACACACAGAACTGCCAATACGCAAGATAATAAGACGAATATGATAAGATGTTGAGTAGTTACTTTCAACTTTCAAGGAGAGAAATATACCCGGATAAAGGACTCAGAAAATGGGTTCCGAAATTCAGTGTCATCCAACTTGCGTATCTGTGTCAAACAACAGTACAGTTAAAAAAGACAATTATAACAGAATGACTACTTCGGGACAACTTTAATAGATCTTAGATCCTTACAGCATACTGCATGTCCTCGTAGTTTGTGTAGTCCACAATTCCTACAGCGCCTATGACAATAACATTTGCGTGAACATGACAATGACTACGACAACAATACAAAACAGCCAATTTTTAAATGAAACATATTGTATTCAGGAGAAAAATGAAACATTTCGTAGCCTCAAAGCATTGTTTGACGCAAAACTTGGATGGAAACTAAAAGCTGGTGAGTGTCACAAGAGCTAACACGATTATTTGCTTTTAGACAGTATCAAAACTTGCAGTGAACAATAGAAAAAGGTACCTCATATGGAAGACCTCCTCAAGACTTAAGGTCTAAGCAACATTTATAAATCAACAGGAAAAGAATGCCAACACCCGACAGGCAGTAGATTTAGAGGGTATAGTTTGAAAAGTCCATACCATCACCATCTCGGAAAACTTGTGCAAAGCAGACATCTCCAGCCCTGCGCATATGATCCTACAATACAACAAATAACAGAAAGAACATTGACCTGGGCGGGGCAGTGGAATACTAACATACCTATCAACAAAGGTGTCACAAGGCTCACCGTTAAATCTTGCCACGAAGCTGAAGGTGGCAGTCCACGAACAATGACTGCAAATAGAAGAGCAGAATAAACCGTATATCATCCATGTTGATCATCACAATCCATAAATCATATTGATCCGCCACAGAATCTAATTACCACATCCAAACAACAACAAAATAAAATAAAAGGAGAATTCAAGGAACTTAAATTTTCCACCTCTCTATGTGATTACCATGATGCATCAAAAAGTTTAATAAGAAATGGTACAACATCTCAGCAGAATTCACCAAGATAAGACGGTTTCCATTATGGATAGTTATTAAACATCTGATACCTCTTCATTTAGCAATAATTATCAAAGGTTAAAGTTTACCTCGATAGTCAGTTCGGCGAGATGCACCATAACGCCCACTTCCACCATCACCGCCACGTCGACCAACTGGGGACCGACCCCTACCACCATGAGACAGTTCAACCTGAGCAGATAGCTATTACGAATTGGATAACCAAGAAAAAGACCATTTTATGTGTGAGATGAGAAATACCCGTAAAAGACAACCATCAAAGTTATAACCATCCCGACCCCTAATTGCTTCTTGAGCACCTCTAGGATCATCAAACTGGAGAAGTAGGTAAGAAAGAGAACAGTGTTATTGATGTTTGTTTAGTCGGCAGTCCCATAGCTACATGGTAAGATGACGGGTTCACAGGCATATACCTCCACAAAACAATAACCTGGAGGGCGCGGTGGAAGCTTCATTTCAATATCTACAACGCGACCATACTGCAAAACGAGGTGGAAAAAAGTACAGACATGATCAGATTTCACAAAAATTAATAAAACAGGTAGGTTTAGCATTCATGTTATATAAGCTTTCAATATGGAAACCTCAACCTAATTTTTAGGCTAAGTAGCATGTCAAATATCATATTCTCTCATGACTCATAAGAGAAGCAAGTACCCTAAAATTGCCCATTGAAAACCTGCACGAGAACTAATATGCAACAAAATTAGCATGGCCGATCAGAAAGACACACACCTTGTAAAACAGATCCTCGATCTCCCAATCCTTTACATCCAGAGGTAGATTGCCCACATAAACAGTGCAGGAGGGACGACGGGCCATCACCGCAAAACCTCAGCCTAGCAACAAATTTGCTACAGAACAGAAAATAAACATCAGCCACCATGGAAGCTAAACGGCCATAGCAAAAGCTAAGAAGCCCCCAGTGTCCTAAAAAATCGAAAGCAGTCACAGAACATAAAAGCAAAGGCAATCATCAAAGCTATGCATATTCCATACTGTGGTGAACTGGTGTTATACAAGCTTCATAGCTTATTACTCCAAAATACTCCGCCATTAATATGTAAGTGAGATACAAATGATCCGCTTTTGTGCTTCCAGTTTCATGCAGAAATTCCAATACCAAGACACACAGGAAAGCATATTGAATTACCCCTCTCCCCTCTCACATTCTTATATACAGTTGGAAAGCTCCTATCTATCCAAACTCCTTTCATCTGTCATGAGCAAAGTTGAGTCATCAAACACAACAAACAGACTAGTGACAAGGTATTGCGATCAGCTGTGAAAATTTTCATTGAAAACCAGGGAAGAACCACAATAATGCCGCACTTCCATGTTTATTTCACACCATCTATGTTTACAAAAGTTCAGAGGACATAAACATACTGAAGACAATGAGGAAAACACAATTGAATACACACTGAAGTCCAACTTGTAAGTTCCCTAGCACAACATAGCTCCATTGGCAAGTTCAACTATCAAGACACTTATTAGTTACGACATAAGCAGTCTACAAACATAGCCATAAATCGAAAAATTGGCTTCCAGGCTTACTGTATAGGATTTAGTAAGGGCATCCAGCATTTCACTTAGACAAGAGAAAAAGACAGGAGACAAACATAAGCATAAAACTTATTTGTATCATTGCAAAGAACACAGCTCAGTCAGGTTTCCCCACATTATCAAATCCTTCAAATAAAAACATCCATACTCGAATACTACCCATTGCCACATCCATTGTCTACAAAAAGACCAGCCATCATCTAAAACAACACCAGCTTACTAAGAATAATGAAAAACCCGAGAACCGAGTTCGTCTAAGAGACACCAAGAGAAATCATTGCAACAAACAAATACTCCCTAACAAGTCACAAATAACAACTCATCAAGAATTCAACCCCTTTTAAAACTGAGCAAAACCTTGATACGCCCCCATCCGAATTCGAAACCAGCACACGTCATCTACTGGTAACTGTGCAACTAATTCATTTCACCTGAACTAAGTAAGTTCAGAGCTAAAAATCTGTTCTCATACCAACCAATAAACCCAGAAACCAAAAAAAAAAAAAAAATACCACTCTTAACCATGAAAGCATTACCCATCAAAGATTAACTAAATCAAACAACTTTCAAGCAGATTACATCAGTATTTATCTTATGAAAAAATCCCAGTTTGACAGTAAACAGGGAAAGATTAGAACTTCCATAAAAACTATACACCAAACACAAAACCCAGTAATTTTCAAATGATAAGCAAAACTTGCATAAATAACAATCAAACATTATAAAATGAAGAGGGAGAGAGAGAGGAAGTAAGCGAAAGTTACTTGAGTGAAGTTGAAGCTGAATTGGGTCTACAGAAAATGGGGGAGTTTTACTTGGAGAGCAGCTCACTGCACTGTACTGGGGAAAATGGCAAAAGCCCTAAATCGTGCGTCACTTCACTTAAATTAAATGCTACCACTACTTCACTGCTCACTTCAGTATACAGTAAACAGTAGATACTAGACACTAGTGTCTGTAGTAAAGCCAGATTATATTAGTATAATAATTGGTACAAAATATGGACTGATATCCGAGTACCCGATTAATATTCGAGTATCTAATTCAAGACTTTGATAATGCAACAACGTTTTTGAGTTTGATCTAATTGGGTGGAAGTGTGGAACTATAAGTCTATAATGAATTTTGATTAAAAGTAATAGTAACTTAAGATTGTGTTGTTATTTTTAACATGGACTGTGAATATCGATTTGGAAGAACAACATTTTTCAATGTGTTAGAATACATATAATGGTTTTTCAAGGATAATATGATGGTAGATAGGGCTGGAACCAAAAATTTAGGCTAGATGGGGTTGACGTTTGGAGCTCTTTGGAACCTTGGGTGATGTTGCCGAGGCAAGTCCCCATGGTTATGTGACACGGCATGAAAGGTTTGACTCAATTGGTTAAAGAGGTGTTTAAAAATAAAAAGACGTCTTGATGTCGAGCTCCACAGTACTACCAGGCTCCACTCCAACATTGAGTACGTACGCTCATTTCTCTGCCTAAAGACTTCAGGGGTCATGAACACAGAGACATGTTCATACATTCAATGATAATACGAGGAATGAACCGACTTTTTGTACATGACTGTCAACGTATCCTGAATATCAGATCATTCAGATAGCCTGTCAACATTTTCTGAGAAGATCCACTATCTCAAGATGTTGAGGAATCTGTGGCTCGCTACGACAGACTGAAGCTACTAATACATCCCATACAGAAGGATCGGGCACCTTAGCTTGGCTTATCATTTCCTCCAACCACACGACAGCCTCATACATTCTGCCTGTGGCGCAGAGACCTCTAATAAGAGCACTGAAAGTTTCGACTTCAGGCCAGTATGACTTGCTCAACATCTTTTCCAGAAACTTGCTTGCTGCCACAAATTTCCCATCACGACACAAGCCATCTACCATAACACTGAGTGTCTCTTTATCAGGTGCAGAGCCTTTCTGCTTATCCATCTTTTCAAGAAACCTGATTGCTGAATCCGATTTACCCTGACAGCAGAACCCTTTAACAACAATGCTGTAGACTCGAGAATCTGGAACACAATCCTTCTTTAACATTTCATCCTCTATCACCGCCCCAGCTTCATCAACTCTACCATCCTTGCACAATGCTGCTACTTTTGCTTCATATAATCTCAGTGATGGCTGAAAACCCTGTTTTAGCATTTCATCAAGCACTTTATTGGCCTCACTTATATTACCTTCCAAGTACAGATCCGTTGCTACAGCAGTATAACTAGCTGAATTGGGAATAGCACCTCTGACAAGTGCTCTATTAATCAACAGTTTCGCATGTTCTTTGTCTTCAGTATCACGAAGTGGGTCAAGATCTATAATTTTGCGGCGACTCTTGGGGGCTCTAAGACCCTTCCTCAAAACTTTCCCAAGAACTTCTATAGCCTCATTGATCTGTCCATTCTCACATAACTCATGTAATAGAGTTCTATATATTACGATATCTTCACCACAACCTTTCTGAGAAATCCTCCAGAGCATAGCATACAACAAATGCGTGGCCTCATCTAACCTGCCATCTCGACAAAGGCCCTTCATAAGAATTTTATAGCTTTCTCTTTCCGGAAAGCAGCAGTGATAGTACATCTCTTGAAAATTCTGTAAAGCTAGGTCCGAGCGATTGATCTGACAAAGAGCATCCATCAGCATATTGAGTGACCCCATTCTAGATTTGATTGCCCACCCATGAGATTGTTCCATTAATAGATGATAGAAATTCTCAAGCTTCGACTCTTTCAGCATTATCTGTAAAAGGGTATTATATGCTGCTGTCCAATTCACGCAATTAAATTGTGGTAGGCTTTTGTATAAAGACACAGCATCATCTAGCATCCCAGCTTTCGCATAGATCTTAAAAATACCTGCAAAGACTGAATCTTTACACTCACAGGAATCCTTTTTCATCTGCTCTATCACATGCTTCATTTCACCAAACTGACCGGAACTACCAAGTATGTTGATCATGGTGGCATAGACAGCACCATTGTGCCGGTAATTAGGAAATTTGGATTTGGCTTCATGGAAGATCTCTAAAGCAGTAAATGGATTTTTCTGCTGTCTTATAAGCTGCGAGAGCTGAGTAGGATTAAGAACCCTTGGCCACTTTAGAACCATTGCCTCGTGAATATTTTCACTTTCCAAAGAAAATTGTCAAGGCTTCATCAAACCTATAAAAGTATCAAGAAGCAATAGAACAACCATCCAAGTTCAGTATGATGTGCAGTATCTTGCACTACACCACTGCCCCAAAACCCATAACATGAACAACAGAACACCCAAGGTTTCAGATTGTTACAACCCTTAACTCAAGAACCATTCATTATAAATACCCACTGTGTATATCTATAAAAGATCGGTTTTTTGCTCTTGAACCACTATGATTGGAGCGCCAGGCAACAAACACCCTTGCAAAACTTTGGTGTGAAGAGTAAGCCCAAATGGTAACTGTGATAACAACATCTTTTCATCAGTAAAGATTGTTAAGGGACCCTTCGTGCTAGCCCCTATGCAATGTCTTTCACGCTCAGTTTGCACAAGTTTGATTCCGCCTGAGGAGAAATCAAGAAACAAAAAACACATCCTCAATATGGTAGACATGGCGAAACTACATAACAGATTAGTCGACATACAACACCAAGAGTTCGAAATGATAAGGGAACGAACTACATTGAAAATTAAAAACCGTAATTCACCCCCCCCCTCCTCTTTCCCCGTGATTCTTCGCGGCGAGAAAAGGTAAATATGGGTCAAATGTGCATCTAAAGTGGTCACTGCTTTTCCTACTCATTTCTTCATATTACTAATCTAAAGTTCACAAGGGTTCAGCTCAATCATTATCAGTGGAACTACAACAGCACCACAGACTTAGTCCGAAAATGATTTGGGGTCGACTAACATGAATCGTCAACAAAGCCTTCGCTTTGCTATATCATCAGTAATTCTCCAGCTAAAGGTAAAAAAATCCACCCAAACTTCCGAAACCCACCTCTAATTTCTCATTTAATCAAAGTAATTCTTTTACTATAACATATTGTGCTACACGCTTTCTAAAATCAATACAATCAATCTTCCAGAATTAATACCACGATTAAAATGTTTAATCCTTACTTATTAGAGAGATCATAAAATCTAGCAGTGTAATTGGAAACTCAAAAAATCAAGAAACAAGATGACAAAAGTTCAATCAAAATTACTCAAAAGAAAGCAAGAAAAACATAGCTGAAGAATTAAACTTACCTAAAATGAGGAGGGCGAGCAAACCCAGAATGTAATTTCAATTGAAAATAGCGCGGATGAGAGAGAATTGCGTCAGAATTACACTTCTGGGCGACTGAGTTAAGTCGAAGGAAGAGAGAGTGCAGTGTAAACTGTAAGCTTGATCAAATTTGGGCTTGTTTAAGAAGTTACTTGGGCTCGTAAACAGTGAAGACCAGTATAGAATGGAACATGGACTTAGATCGAATTTACGATACCAAACGAGCCCTTACCATTCGACTCGGATTTTATTTGGTTTTATATATTCTTTGTAAGAAAATAGAAAGGGTTAATAACTTAATACTAGTTTTTGGCCCCATGTAAATCACGGGACTGTTGAAGCTAATTTTTGTTGCGTAATTCAAATTCACGTTCAACTTAGGAGTAAGTGTAAGGTATTTCAATCCACAAATTATTAGGTACCCCGAGGGTACATAGAGATACGTACCCCCCGGTT
>JBBYHQ010000015.1:2316715-2334989 GCA_038382645.1 Spergularia azorica
TACCTCAAATGATGAATCATGGCTATTCTATCCTCTTTGAACATGACTACTGTGCTATATATGATCCTGAGAAGAGGAAAATTGCGAAAACTAAATTGCAAAACAAGGCTTTTTCCTTAATCTGGGATGCAGCTCTTGAGAAGGCAAATACAGCTATAGAAGTCGAAGTGGGGAGTTGGGAGAAGCAAAAAGTTGAGCGTAGGAGCAGCAAACACGTTGATCACTCTCCCTCTGTACAAGTCCGTTCACCATCTCCTCCTTCCAACAGTAAGAAAGCCACAAGTCCTCAAGCCAAGAAAACCTTGGAGAATAATGCTCATTTGAGTCAAAGGTTGGGAGAATCATGTTGGTTTGCAACAACTAAGCCCACGGATCATGAGAAATCTTCAAATCAGAAAATTTGGGTGGTTAAAAAGCAATCTATGACCGCTCATTCCATATCAAACGCAAATGGCTTGGAAGCTACTGTTACAATTGGCAATATGGCTCAAAAACAAGACAATGAGACAAATCTCTTGTCCACAACAAGACAATGCATATGAAGATCATTAATCATGCTCCTCAAGAAGCTAAATATGAGAAGGAAATCAAGATTGTCCACTGTCCAAAAAATTATCAGGTCTGAAGCTAGGCAAGCATGGCTACGAACGACTAGAGCTTGGTCAAACACTTTTATATCTTTTACATCTTTCACTTTCTACCCTGGAAAATAGAGAGGGGAGAGTTGCTTTCATATATAAAATACAAGCCCATGCAAAACTGCATTTTGGGATGAGCAACTTATTCATGTATATATAAAGAAACAAAGAGGCGAAAATGAAAACGTTATTAGCTAATAGTAAATAAAAGAAACAAACCTTTTCTGTGAGCTTTAGAATCATTGCCTCAACAGCTGCAGCATCTGCAGAAGACTTAAAAGTTGCTTCAAGGGTCCGAATTGCAACAGCAGTGTCCATATTCACTGCCGACAAGTCCCCATTATCATCCTGCACATGTTAAGGATTTTCCACTTTCAGTGTGTAAGTGAGAAAAATGTGAAAATGTGATTCCAGAAAAAATAACAGGCTTTTTTTAAAAAGAGAAATTAAACACAAAGAATGACCTGTAAGTTTTTACACATTGCGATAATTCTGTCGAAGTCTGTATTAATTGCTCGCAGGAAGTGATCGGAAGGGCTTTGCATTATAGGGCATGGAAATCCAGCATTTGAGAAGTGCTTCACATGTAAACAACAATTCTTAAGTTAATAGGACAATACTTGGTCTAGAACTCAAATTAAACTGAAAACACAAGCATCATACTAAACATTTGTTAGAAAGAACTTAACTGCAATTTTCACTTATAGAACGCAAACCTTAAAGGAATACTAATAACAATTCCAAACCAAATTTAACTTTGATAGTAACAGGAATATTATAGAAAGTGATATGAAGAACTAAGTCATCTGACAAGAAAGCGAATCTCCATATGAGATTTTCAACATTATAGGCTCAGAATTTTTAATGCCATACTCCCAGAGTCCCAGGTACAACAACAGCAGCAAACCTCCAGAAAAAAAAGGTAATTATATCAATATTCAATCAAGTCGTCACCTGCAAGCAGACCAGTGTTTCTCCGAAAAATAGTGTGTTCCCGTTCGAGAGCAAGCAAATCCGATCAAAAAGGCCAAAAACTTCTGTGCTGCTCTGGTATATTGTGAATATAAGGGTGCACCCGGTGCTCGCAAGCTTCTTCAAAGTAACCATCATAAGAAGTGCAGAAACGCTGAAATACATGAATTAATATAAAATAACTAGAGTAAGTCACATATTACAAATTACCAATTATCACATTAACACTTTGACGTACTTCCCAACTGATACAACAAACAGTTGTTTTGCAGGTTTAAAAAAAACATAGAATGGATGGCAATCCGCAAGGCCACAAAGCATTTAAATCACAAGTATACTGTGCAAATTTGATCAATTAGTTAGACTATTCGGTATATCCAACGATAAATGGGCAGCCCCGTGCACATTGGCATCCACCCAAATAAGGGTCCGGGGAACAAGAACAATTTCTTTTTTCTGTTGACAGAGATTTAATGGTCCAGGGAAGGTTCATGCTGCAGCTATTCCTTCCATATTCACCAGAACCTATTCTCAAAGACAAGATATTCGCTTGCCAAACACCTCACATCCATAGATTAGAGCTATATGAAAGTGATAGTGGGTTTAGTGCAATATTTGGACTGAAGTTAGGGCATTGCTAGCCAAATGGATCCTACTTCAAGAAACACTTTCAGTCCTTATAAATACTATTTCATCCATTCCATTCGAATTGGTCCAGTTTGGCTTTAGTGATCAGCCAGTATTTTCACATAATATACACCACTTACTGATACAGGGATGCTAGTTAGGGGTGGTCATGCAATTAGTTGGCAGGAAATGAGTTACTTGTACCATAGATTCATAGAATTCTGTTGGGAGTTCAGTTAGTTAGAATTTGAGGGCTGTTAGCTCTCAAGTTGTATGTTTTACTCCTTCATATCTTTCCCCATTTTGTTTGATCTAAATGTCATAAGTTGAGCATTGTGCTCCTAATAGTTCTACTGTAATCATTTATCATTCCTTCTAATTATTCAATAAACATAAGGTATTCACTTCTCTGTCCTTCCCTCGGTTCTTTCCCATGATAACTAGAAATCTAGTAGAACATAGAGGTATTTTTCTTCTATATTGCTGATCTGATAAAGGACGCACACCGGTGAAGGTGTTACTTTGTATTGATAGGTCATGGGTTCAAGTCCTGGGAGCAGCCTCTTGTCCAAAAACGACAAGGGAAGGATTGCCCCCTATGGCCAATACACCCTTGTGGTGGGACCCTTCCCCAAAACCTCGCCTTGCAGGGACACCAATGTGGACTGGGCTGCCCTTTTTTTAGTAGTTGCTGATCTGATAAAGGCCAACTTATCTGACCTTACATATTATTATCTCTAAGCATTCAAGATATCAATAAATAATGAATTTACAAAGATGCTTGGAGGCTATAGGATCTGATAGGTACGAGTGAAAGTCATATACATGTAAATCATCTCCATAAATTATGATTATTATGCTGAGCCCAATTCAGATTTTGTCTTTCTTTGTTGGTCCATTGGTATGCTTTCGTTAGTTATGTCTTTTCTCCAACTCTTTTTATATTCTCTAAGTGATCCTTATCTCATCCTATTAAATACTTTGTCAGGTAGAACATCACAAGGCAATGATTGGCAACTTGGCAAGCTGTTTCTGACATGCGTCAAAGGCAGAAGATTTGTCGGAGTCAAACTAACTCCTGACTCATAGCTCAGAACCTATTTTGGTTAAGCTAACACTAAATCACAAGGTAGCACTACAAACTATCATGGAGTCTGTCACAGTCAGGGAGGAACTCTCTACTATAATGGACCTATATGTACAGGAGAATCACAGGGATAATGGTGTAAGGGGATGGGAGGACTAAGATGATTTGGATACTAGTGATTGAGGATCAAGAATATTGACTTTTCATGAGGATAGAGTTGACTTTTCTTTTCTTTTCTTTTTTTTTTCGTTTCTTTTTCCTTTTTCTTTATTTTTCAAACTTCTTCTCCCTTGTTCTCTTAATGTGTTCATTAAGTTTTTCTTGAGAATTTTCGTGAACTCTTTTTGAAACTTATTTGTCTCACGATCATGTTTCACTAGTTTCAACTTTTATCGCCCACATATGACGATTCATATTAGCAGATCAAAAATCATTTCGGGACTAAGGCTTTGTTGTTGTTGTCGTTGCAATGGACCTGATTGCTGTTCTGCAGCTCTAGATTAACACCCAAAGCTGTATGAATGAAAAAAAAGACTTAATGCTAGAGATCTACTACAGAAAAAGAGGTGCATCAGTGACCAAATTTTCTGATCCTTTACCGAGTTGCAGACCGTGTATAACAGAAGAGAGCTTATTTTTGAATAAATTTCTACAAAAGAACATTTGGGATATGTGTTGCTTCGAGCATATATTGATCATAGACGCACATAGCAGGATCAAGTTCATAACTTTAACTCTTCCAGCAGGTCAAGAGATAAGACTGATGAACTGTTAAAGGATAAGTTAGCAAACAGATTGTCATCATTATCCTTCTGGAAGACGAAAAGACTCCAGAATGATAAACGAGACATCAGGAATAGGTGAAACATAAAAGAATGCAAAGCAACAGCCAACCTGTCTAAATGATAGAGAGGCTCATCAATAAATACAACATGTGGTCTCATCACAAGTTCACGGGCAATGCTAACACGCCTTCTCTCACCACTACGAAGACCCTTCATGTAGCAGTGGCCACCAATCAGTTTGTTAGCGTAATCACCCAAAGACATGGAAATAATAGCATCTTCCACGACACTTTTCTTCTGACAAAGGAATCCAGGAAGCTGAAGCAATGCTGAATAATAAAGGAATTCCCTAACAGTTAGGGATCCAATCAGCTCTGTCTCCCTTTCCACATATCCCTGCATAAGGCAAACAAACATAAACATCTTATGACGACTTATCGAAATCTATTTAAATTTTACACAATCAATCGACCAAAGGGACCAAACATGTCCTATTGTCCAATTTCTGGCGGTGAGGATGTAAGAAGGAAATCATTTAGCTTTTTCATATTTTAAATGATGCATCCCCAGCTTGGAGAAAACACCTTTCCATAGCAGGCAGGGTATCCCTCTATAAACCAGACACAGCCAAAAAACTAGAAGATAAATAATGACAAAAATCACAATGACCAACGGGAATTGAAATTAACTGAGCATATCAACAATGTATTGGGATTACAGACAAATGATTAGACATCATCTGCCCCTCTTAAAGCTTCTAAGTTTCCTCATTGGGGTATCCCTCTATAAGCTTCTTATATTCCAGCGCTCCTCTTCACGGCCCAATTCCCATTTCACTCTCTACCCACCCTCACCTCCTCCCTTCCTAAAACAATCAATTTCAACATCCATCCAAAGGTCTTATTTCCGAGTTCAAAGATAAGATCCCGCAGCAAAATGAGACGATGGACCTTGAATTCATGAATTTCTTTGATAATAAGTGGTGTGCAAAGAATGAAAGTGCATCTAGGTTCCACTCGTATCAAAATTCTGCAAGAGAAGTATCTAGATTTTAGATGAGCTACTAAAGAAGGAACTACTATCCTCTTATTATTCCTCTTCAAGTGATTGAGAACTCACACAAGGATATTGCCTCTATCAAAGCTAATGAGAAAGTCTACCAGAGAATTATAGCCATAGGTAGCTTATTGTATCTCATACCAACTAGATCAGAGCTAATTTTTCTCGAGGTTCATGCAAAATCAAAGACATTCATTTTTTGCCTTCCAAAAGATATTCGAGGTATGTGAGATAAACGCTAAAAGTTCGAAATACGGTTTCAAGTCTCTACCAACTGATCATGTCAAGGATAGCACGGTACACAGACAGTGATAGGGTACCAAACACTTTAAATATAATGAAGCTCTACAAATGGCACATTCATTAAGAAAAAAAATCACAATTTGATGAAAGTTTAGGTAAAAGTTCATTACTTAAAAGTTGAAGACTCACATAGGATCCATATGGCAAGTAAGCTTTCATTCCGTTGATGAATACTTCACCGTATGTTCTAGCCGAATGAGGAAGTCTTCCTGCAGGAGAAAAAGAAAAGGACCATAATAGAACCAATCACTTAACTTCACATAATAACCTATTAGAGAATCATCTCAACCAAAAGCTTAAAGCTGATGGTTGACGCCCAATAATTGATTTAATACTCTTAACATAACCTATAACGGATTAAGCTCAACTACCTCTGCTAATAAGGAACTCAAACACAAGAAACATCCAAACCTGCAAGAGCCCTTAACATGGTTGACTTTCCAGACTTGGCAGGACCCATAATAACTGTCATTGTTCCCGGCAGTGCATAGCCAGTTGAGCTCTTTAAGACTTTATCAGAATACTTTCGTTTACCCTGAATCATTACAGTTAAATCCTTCCAGACAATTGAGGCACCCGCTATTTTCCTCGCAACAGCGCCTTCTGGAACAGGTGGTGAAGCCATTGACCCGCTGTGAAGTTTTGACAAAGTAGGAGAACCCGGTGTAGTAGCAGTATTAATTGAATCAACTCTTTCATGCACCCTAACATCAACATCTGTGTCATCACCCCAATCAGGAGAATCCTCAAAAGATATGGGTTGTCTAAGCGACCCTGGTTTCCTCAAATAGAAGAAATTACTCGAAGGCACCCTACTGGTAGCAGGACAGCTAGCTGACGAGGATGACGACCTATAATTATCTGATTGAGATTGTATTTCTTCCATTTCTCGATTTCGTGACCCCCCAACAGTACACCTACCAATCTCCAACAACCTTTCACAACTAAAAACTCATCCAACTAGGCATCATTTCCATCTCAGTGTTCGAACTCCCATACCCATAATTCAGCAATAGCAACAAACCCTATAAACGAACACTTCAAAACCCTTATTTCGAAACCTGTAACGACGAAACGAAGATTAACCATAATAATTAAAACCCATAATCCTACATTCATACTAGTGTACTTTTTCTTCAACCCTATAAAATGCTAGTAATCAAATTTAATTTCCTTAAACCCACATAGCTATACTTGGCTAATTTTTACAATTAGTTGGTCACTTTAGAAGTTCAAATGGGTAATTATATCGAAATGAAGTCTTAATCTTCATACTATACTCATGCAAGATTAGTTAAATAACAGATACCCAGAAATAGAAACTAACCAAAAACACAGAAAAACAAAAACCCCATGTTCAAGTTACTCAAACAAAACCCAAAGAAACACACAATATATTAAACTCATATATTAAAATGGGTATCAAAAAATACCCAAATAACACAAGAAGAATTAATCAACATACAAACACAATAACATAAAAAAAAAAGAAAAAGATTAGAACTTTATATTTGCAGAAGCTTACATTTTTGATATATTACTATACAATAAAAAAAAAATATTAACAAGAACAGAAAAAATGAAAAGACTGACCTTGAAAATGGATCTGAGTGAGCTAAAAAATCAGAAAAAGATGAAGAAAAATGGTGGGAATGAGTGAAGAAGTGAGGAAGAGGAAAAGAGTGAAGTAAAGAAAAAGAGTGTGAGAGAGAGAAAGAGGAAAGTTTTGATTAATACGACAATATATCCTTTGACTTACTTTTTACAGCTAAATTGGTCTTCTAATTATGCTCTTTTCTTTTTTATAATTAATTTTGTCTAATAAAACATTATTATCTTCTCTGGCTTTTTGCTTGGTTTTATTCCTTAAGTTTTACTTTCCATTGTTATTATTATTAAGTGGGCTTCTTTCTTTTTCGAGGAAATGGAATAATTTGTGTTTTGGTCATCATGAATTTCTGCCCATTGTCTACTCTTTCATGTAGGATATCAATTGATTAGAGATGACTGATGAGCATACGCTCCATAATTCGTTACATACTCGATTTTGTGATATTGTTATGAATTTGAAATGTTATAGTGATTTTCTAATTTAGTAAACGTCGGATTTAATTTTCGAACTAACATTTTTTGTGAAAATAGGACCTTTTGCCTTTCATTACTTTTCTCCGCTCGTCGGGCCTCTTTCGTTTCACTTGTGCGTGCGGAGCGTCAAAATTAAACTAGCTCTACATATTCCGTTCATCTTAATTATTTATCTTCTTTACTCATCCTCAATACACCTCGATCACCCAATAATCACTCAAAAGGCTATGTCTATTGAATTTTCTTAACCCTGAATCTTTAATACCCCAACCCCCAAACTCATGATAGTTTGACTAAAATTTGCATGAGTTTGCCAAAACGAAACTCAAACTTCGTCAAGAACTTCTAGTCTGGCATGCATGTTGATTGTCATCGTCATCGACATAAAGGCAATCGAGCAAAGGAACACCATTTTTTTTTTTGCGAACCCACTCGTTACCCAAAGAAAATCGTGCATCACCATGATCAACATCATGAATCGTCGATCAGCCATGACCAGCTTCACATGGAAAGAAATATTTGAAAAGGGGGATGCTAAACGTAACCTAAAAAATACTAGCGTAACCTATTTTTTCCATTTTTCTTCCAATATTACCCTTCATGATATCCCACTAACCACTTCTCAAAGTAACGTATAACACACTTCTTCAAGCAAGCAACGCTAAACATCATAATATCAAACACTAGATTGCATTGCAAGTAAAGAAAATGTTTTGATAATATCATGGGACGTTCGAACTCGACAGAATCGAGCCAAAATAACGATGAAATTAAGGTATGTAATATTTTATTATATGTCGTGCAAAAATCTGCGTGTTATTTTATATGGAAAATCAAGCAAAATATCAGGTTTAGGGTATTTGTGTTATTTTGGGAAAAGTGGGGACATAAAGGGTATTTTATCATATTACGTTAGTAAAATAAAAGTTGCATTTAGCAATCATGTTTGAAAAGCCAAAAATTTTGAGTCAAAGAGGAATTGAGCCTTAAATGATTGTCTTGGTATAGATTAGGGGATATTCACACTTAAGGTATAGATTGTCTTAGTTGGTTTATGCAAGGCTGATTACACCGCCTTAAATGATTGACTGATTGAATATTATGCAAGGCTGGTTACACCGCCTTAAATGATTCAGATTCCACTCATTGATCTTATTTGAATGATACAATTGGATTGGTGATAATATGTTTGCTGTGATGTTTAAACACTGCTGGATTGGTTTGTGAGTGGTTATATGCTAAGTGTTGTTTTCAAATGAAAAATAAAATGATTTCGAAAGCCAAGGTAAATGTTTTTGGTTTTTACAAGTTGGGGTGTTAGCTTACTCAAATTTCTGACTTTTTCAACTGTGATTTTTGTGCTTTACATTTACCACAAGTGGTTGTTTTAGATGCGTATGTTGGCTTCTACTTGAAGAACTGACTAGTTTTCACTGCGTATAATTGTACTAGATTGTTTGTTTAGGTGTTGTATGGTCTCAATACTTTGTAATAATAGGTTTTATCTTGCCAGCTTTGTATATCGATTGCAATATTATCGAATTTTGGCGGTCTTTATATTGAAATAATGTCTTAAAATTGGCCGAAATTCGGAGGTGTTACACTGAATCAATATAATTCTTCTTTTAACCGTTGACCAATAATAAAATAACAAGTGCCTCTTAAGATGAAATCTATCTAGACTTGCAAATTACTACGGAGTATAAATCAACATCATGAGATTATAGGTCATGTACTGTAGTCAAACCCACCATGGTTTGTCGAACAACCAATGGTCCGATAATTTGTTGAACTGATAGAAAATCAATCAAATCAATTCCTCGCAACCAAGGTTCGACCCTCCTCCCATGCTTTTTCTTTAGTTTGTTTTTTCCCCAAACTTGTCTCTCAAGCGCTAAAGAAAAATATTCACAAAAAATGCACAAATCACACACAAATTAATTTCATATGATAATATTTTCTATCGATAGTTTCCATATTCTCTATTAGACTCTTTACAATAAACCAACATATGCTTCGCATAAATAAGGAGCTAGCATATTTCTTCTCTCTATTGAACCATTGTGCATTTCTTCCAAGCCTTAGCTTCTGATGGCATGAACTTCTAAAATTTCAGGCCCTTCTCTGTCGCTTGGATTTAGCACCACTCAATTGAATTGAAATGAATCAACATGATTCTTCTTTTAACTGTTGACCAAATAATAAATTAACAAGCGCCTCTTAGGGTGAAATCTATCTAGTGACTTGCAAATCAATCTATATATATAAAAGAGACATTTTTCAAGAGCATACGGCGTCTTCGAAAATGTAGAAATTACCACAGTGCACCGTAGAGGAATAGAATTTTCTCATAATTTTAAAAAAAATAATGTTGTCATTATATCAAAAATATTGAGATAAGATTTTGGAATATATCAAATAAAATATAAAATAATTAATTATTCATTTTACTTTACTCTTCTCTGCGTTATTTTTTTTTTTGAAGGTTGTACGTTGTTGTTTGCCTTTGCATTTTCTATTTCTTTAATTTTCTACTTTTTTAAATTATTATATTATATAAATCTCATTTATCTTTTATCTTTTTTATATAAAGATAATAATGCTACAAAGTCCTGTCCTCAAAAATATTGAGATAAGGTTTTGGAATATATCAAATAAAATAAAAACTATTTAATTATTCATTTTTTTTTGTAAGAATTTAGTTTTTTATTCATCCATATAGGGAAAAAAGACAAATCTACAAAAAGCGACCCACTAGGCAACCTAACACATCTAATGAGCATTTAAGTTCTCTACGATTTCATCATGGAGATGAGGTTTTGTAAATGCTACAATTCGAACACTAACTACATATTTAATTTGATCTATGATCCACTTCACAGTATGCTCAATTTCTCCAAAAATTCGAGACTTACGTTCCGACCAAATCATGTAGATCGTAGCCGAGAGACTTGCACAAAACCATTTGTATTTCCACTGCTTGGTGTGCTTGTGTTGATGACCCCACTTCAGCTCCCTCTTTAAACTCCAAGCTGCTCTCTTTAACCCTATCCAATCAAGGATTTTTTTGCCAAATTTCTCGAGCAAATTCACAACCAAAGAAGAGATGGTTGTGAGACTCTGCATTGCTTTTGCGTAGGGCGCACCTATTTACCAGCATCAGACCTCTTTTCACTAAGTTATCAACAGTGGGAAGGCATTTCTGGACAGCAAGCACACTGATGAAGTTGTGTCTTGGAAAATTAACTGAGTTCCAGATTACCTTGTATCCCTGCATTCTCCTTTTCTCCACTCTGAAGTGATTGTAGGCTTCTTTAAGACTGAACTTACCACCTTTGGTCCAGGATAAGATTAGCCTTGAAGCCTCATCAGCACTCCCCTGTGATAGCAGGATTTCATCCCTCACCCTCAAAATGCTTTTCCAGCTTTCTGAATCCTTCTCTCCTTTTTCCACTGCCCAGATGTCTTTCTTGTTTATGTTATAAGCCTTTATCCACTTAATTCAAAGGCCTTGCTGTTTGGTACAGATTTTCCAAATCCACTTAGCAATCAGGCTTTTATTCCATGACAATACTTCTCTGATCCCAAACCCTCCTTCAGACCTAGGTACAAGAGCTAAGCCAGCTTTTGAAGGTTAATTTCCTCTTACCTTCACTAATGTTCCAGAGATAATCCTTACAACTTTTGTTGATTTGCTCAACAATATACTTGGGAAGAAGGAGACTGGAGCACCAGTAATTTTCAATACCAAATATTATCGAATTTATCAACTCCACTCTACCAGCATAAGAAAGAAGATTTGAGGACCAGTGCTGAATTCCACTTCTAATTTTGCTGATTAGGGCCACATACATATCAGAGATCAGCCTGCTAGAATTCAAAGGCATTCCAAGATATTAAAATGGGAAGCTTCCTTCTTTGAAACCAGTAGAGGAGAGGATTTGATTCTTGACAACAGGGTCAATCCCACCAATGTATATTTCTGTTTTGCTCGGGTTTGCCTCCAGCCCTGAGATCTGTGCTAAGTTTTCCAAACATTCTGTGAGAGCTAAGACTGAAGGGAGATCTGCCCTAGTAAACACCATTAAATCATCTGCAAAAACCATATGTGTAAGGCCAATTCTTGAGCATTTTGGATGGTAAGATAATAGGGCCTTTTTATGAATCAATCTCATGTATCTAGAGAAAACTTCCATGCTTAAAACAAACAGGTATGGTGACAGAGGGTCACCTTGCCTGATTCTACTTCTCCCTCTAAAAAACCCTTGAGTAGTACCATTGATTTTGAGAATAAACCAAATAGTTGTCACACAGCTGACTATCCATTTGACAAACACTTTGGGAAACTTAAGAGCCATCAGCATATCTTCTATAAACCCCCAATTCACAGAATCAAAGGCTTTTTTTATATCCACCTTCAGCAGACTTCTAGGTGACATGTGCTTCCTGCTATAGCCCTTGATTAGAGCTTGAGACACAAGAATGTTATCAAAGATACTCCTATTTTTAACAAATGGTGTCTGCTCCTAACCAATTATCTCATGCAACACTTGTTGAATCCTGTTAGCTAGAACTTTGCTAACAATCTTGTACATAGTAGTACAACAGGCTATGGGTCTATATTCCATGACTGTGCTGGCATTCACCTTTTTTGGGATTAAAGCAATGACAGTGGTATTCATTTGCTTATCCATTTTGTTTGTAAGGAAAAAATGCTACACAGCCTTGATAATATCTTTGCTGATCAAATCCCATGAGGATTGGAAAAACCCTGCAGAAAAACCATCAATGCCAGGGCTTTTGTTAGGGTGTATGCTATTTAGAGCTTGCCCAATTTTCTGGTCTGAAACAGGGGCTTCAAGAGACCTAGCCCAGTTTTCTGAAACAGTAGCTCCAGACCCTATAAAATCTCTATCCAGTTTTACAACATTCTTCTCAGTCCCCAATAAACTCCTATAGTAATCAACAAAAGCCTTAGTAATCCCTCCCTGATCTGTGTAAGTGATTCCATCCATACCTATAACCTTCCAAATAATGCTGTGATGTTTCCTTTCAGCTATTATAGAATAGAAGTAGCTAGTACTGCAGTCAGCCTGTTTTAGATCAGAAATCTTTGCTCTTTGCTGAAGCATACTGAGCTCTGCTTTTCTAGTCTTGCAGTACCTATCAAGTAGATACTCTTCCCTTTCTATCAGATCTTGGTTGTCAGGGGAGCTTTGGAGTTCTACTTGGCATTTTTCCAGCTCTTCTCTACAATTTTTCACTCTATCAGGCAGGTTGGAATAATGATTCTTATTGAGTACTGCAAGGGCCTTCCTGACTTCTTTAAGCTTTAGAAACACTCTCCTAGTTGGTGAGCCCTCCACTTACTTAGTCCATGCTTCTCTGACAACATTGTTGTAACTGGGATGATCTATCCAACAATTAAGGAACTTAAAAACTCTAGTTGCTCCCTCCACCTTACCAATAGTTACTAGAGTTGGAGAGTGGTCAGATATACCAGGGGTTAGAAAGTCAGCATAAGATCCCGGATAGGATCCTATCCAAGCTTGGTTGACCAAAGCCCTATCTAACTTTTCCCATAGTCTATCTGCCTCCTTTTGCTTGTTTGTCCAGGTATACTCACACCCATGCCCTACCAAGTCATCCAGGCCACAATCACCCAGACAAAGATTAAAATAAGCCATATCACCAATATTTAAAGTAGATTTTCCTTGCCTTTCCAGATCAGTCCTGACAATATTGAAGTCTCCTAACACCAACCAAGACAAATGAGTCTTGATTGCTGAAAGGTCACTCCAGAGGTTTTTCCTGAGCTTAGCATCATTGCAAGCATAAATAAAGGTGATTATGCAAGCTTGCTGGGTGCTTTTATTGAGAAGCTTCCCATGGATAAGCTGGTCTGTTTCCTTAAGCACTTCAAAATCCACTGCTTGAGCGTTCCACAAAACCCAAATCCTTCCACTAGAACTAGAAGAATAATTATTAGCTTGAGCATAATTTCTAAAGATCCCTCTAGCAATTTTATTAGGCTTACTAGGTTTTATTTTTGTTTCTAAAACCCCTAAGATATCCACTTTACTACTCCAGAAGAAGTGTTTTATTTCCTGCTGCTTGAAGGCTTTATTAAGCCCCCTAATGTTCCAAGCTGATACTTCATTGGGGAAGAATATCGGGAGGAACTTTCTCTCCCACTACCTTTTCAGCCAGAATTTCCACTCCTTCTCTACCATCAGCATTTGCAAATCCTTTATCCACAATAGCAGATGTCAATCCCACATTCAGATTAGTAAATCTGTTACTCAACACATCAGTAGGGCTATTGTTTTGACTTCCCTTGTCTTCAAAGTCTGCTTCTATGACCTGTTGAGTTTGATTCTGAAGTGGTGGAGCAGCTTGTGTTTCCATCTGTGGCTTATGAGTGACAGGTTTATAGATTTGTTTAGTAGGAGCCTCTCTCTTTGGTTTCTGGTGCCTACACTTAGTAATGTCATGGCCCATCTTATGACATCCTTTGCAGTAGTATGGCACCCATTCATACTCAATACGTTGCTCAATTGTCCCACAGTATGGAGTATTTAGAGTTACATACTCAGGCAGGTCCCCTAAGATATCTACTTCAATCAAGACTCTAGCAAAGGAGAGTCTAGTTTTGTGAGTTGTGGTTTGATCAGCATACAAGGGCTTTCCCACTTTGCTCGCAATCTTACTGAGGGCAGAGGCTGACCAGAAACAAGGGTCAAGTTTTGAGAACAACACCCATACTGGGATATTAGTAACCCTATCCAGCTTCTGAGAAAGCTTTGGGTCCACTGTTTAAGAATCAAAGAATTATTCCCAATCATCCAAGGTCCTCCCTTTAATACCTCATCCATATCCTCCTGGGATCCAAATTGTATACAAACCATCCTTTCTTGTAGTATTGAAGATTAACCTTTGAATTTGTTGCAATGTTGGTTTTGCACCTAGTACTTGCCACAATTGCAACTCTTCTTCTATATCTGCCTCCTCCATAGTTACATCCTCAAAGTGTGTGCTCTCTTCACAGAAGAAGAGACTCATACCTGGCTTTGATTGGGTAACTTTCTTCCAGGTTGGGTTTGGTTTTGGGACCGGGATAGCTGGGTTCTCATCAACTCCCACTTTGGTTACTATCTCTGGGTTTGAAACAGAATTAATAATACCATTTTTGTCAGAATTAACAGCAGTACCAACTAATGGGGGGAAATCAGTTCCACCATCACCAAAATTATCATCAGAAGTATTATTACCATCGTTAGATGACGATCCTAACAATTGAAGGACAAAATCAGATAATTGTATCGGAGTTTTCGTACCTGTTTCTAGCTGGGTTTGTGATTCTCCCTGGGCTCTTCATTGTTTTGCTCGCTTTCAGTATCAGAGTGATTAGTGTGATGAGACGATCGCTGTGGTAACTTCTGTTTTGGCGGGAGCCTCTTACTCGACCTCCCGCCATGGATCTAGCCCTTGTACGAAAGCTAGGTGAAGCTCACTTTTTCCATGGCCTAACTTAGCTAGTGGTTAAAGTAAATATTATTGATACTTAATTATTCATTTTACTTTACTCTTCTCTGCGGTTTTTTTAAGGTTGTACGTTGTTGTTTGCCTTTGCATTTTCTATTTCTTTTATTTTCTATTTTTATAATTATTACTCCCTCCGTCCCAGCTCAAACACCTCATATTCCATTTCGGGACGTCCCACCTCAAACACTCCATCTATTTTGAGATATATTTCTCTCTCCTACTTTTATTAAATTATCACATCCTCTCTCACATATCTCTCTTACTTTAATTAAACCTCACATTCTCTCTCCTCCCTTTTTTCTAACATTACCCCACTCAACTTACTATATCAATTTTTCTTATTCCACTACAAAAAACTCCCGGGGTGTTTCAGCTGGGACGGAGGGAGTACATTATATAAATCTCATTTATCTTTTATCTTTTTTAGATAAAGATAATGCTAGGGTCCTTGACAAGTATCGCAAAACACCATAATAGACTTCATCTCAACCACACATTATGCTAGAAATCAATCTACATCATCCATTATTTTTCACTAAATTTAATTTTTAAATTATATTGTAAATAACCAAAAAAAATAGAAAAACATATACTTGGTATAAACTATATCTAATATAATTTGATGATTATTTACTTTTAAAAACATTAATTAAGTTATTTAAAAATGATTTATTGTGGTGCTTTGCGATACTTGTCGAGCACCATAGAACTCCTCGAAATGGTTACATGCATCTATCTATATACCACTATATATAAATTGTATTCGTACAAATTTATTCTTTCCTCCATTGCCCTATTCTTTTTCCTTTTCTTTGGCGTTGGTTTTATTTGAGTATTATTATGGATTTATCAATTCTGCATTAACCTTGGTTTTCATCACATTGATTCTAATGTGTGTTTGTTTTTTCTTTGCAGATCTCATCATTATGATCACAATAATTGACACTCAGCCGTAACTTTTTGGTACATTTGAGAGAGTGATAATTTTTCATTTGCATATTGGATATTCTCAGAAATCATACCAATTAGCAAGCACGTAAGTATACACTGATCGTTTCAGTGAAGGACCAATTGCATCGATTTTGTCATTTTGGTCACCCGCTCTTAATTAACAAAGGTAACATCTTATTTTTATATTAAAGCACATTGATATTGAGTTCTTTTATCCCCTCCGATCAATTCAAGGAACACCTTATTAAGAAGGTTGCAAGTAAGACTCCCATACTACTTTCGCAAATCCGAAACTTAATTAGTCTTAATAGATCTAAAACGTAATTATCGTGGAGCTACTGTCGCAAGCAAGACTAACTTTGATAACAATGTTTGATTTGAATTTAGTAATTTGGCTACATCTCTTATGAACTGATACGGAGTACTTAATCCAAGGCTACATCTCTTAATTACTTGCCACTTTTTATATATTCCCTAACTTGCCACTTTTTGTATATTTCATCTGATTAGTGGGATGTTGTTTTACTATCAAGACTAGTATATTGGTCCGTGCAAATGCACGGGAATTAAAATGTTTATATCAACCATGTAACATGTTACATAGTAATATTGGAAAAACCTATTTCAAGAATTTTATACCCTAATATTGAGAAACATAAATAATATAGAAAATTTGTTGTGATTATAACATACTCCGTATATGATAATAGATAATTGAAAGTAACAAACAAACATTTAAAAAAATAATCCACAATTTAAGAGTTGATCTATTGTATCCAAAAAGGTAGGTGTCATGTAAAATTTGGAAACCACACAGAGGCTGCGTGGTTTCTCTGTGTGGTTTCCAAAATAAATCGTAGTTGGAAATTCTGTCTATCCAAATCCCCGTCCCCCTTTGACTTACTTGAATTGCTCGACCCCCCCAATCTAACTATCCCAAACTCCACCGCCACAATTACTCACCGACTCTAGTAGTCAACAATTCTCTTCACCATGACAACTACTTTAGTCCCCGCTCTCCCACGTTGATTTTCCTAGGCGACCTTACTCATCAAAATTTCCAAGTGCTTCTAATTTTTTACTCAAGTTACTGCACGTGAACTCCTCTACTTGACGCCCTTAACTCGTTTAATTGTTAAATTCTAATTTCTCTAACCTTATTTATTTCTAGACTCTAAATCCGTGAGTAGATATATTATAAATTTCATAATTGAAATGAGTGCATTGATTTTGGTAGTCAATAAAACATACCTCCTCCAATCTTATCCAAAAGCCCCATTTTTTTGCAGTTTTTGACGGACCATATTTGGGCACACCTCTATATCAAATGAAATGTTAACTTGGTGTAAAAATTAACAAATACTCTATTCTGCAATACACTCTCTCAATTCTCCTTAAATTTATAACAAATGAGCCATTCATTTGGTTGATATGTGGCTCATAATATGGCAAGTCAAAAATTGCAAAGTCAATGGGGCATTTGGATATGAATGGAGGGAGTATCAAATTGATGCATCACGCTAATATGCAAATTACATTAGTCTCTTATTCTACATAACTCCACTTATGAATGCAAAGAAAATTAACTTTTAATTATATTATAATATATTTGTGTTTTTTAGCATAAAATTTTCTATGTCACGGCAACATTATCAATTTGGTGTTACCTTCACTGTTATGTGGTGTTACCTACGCGGTAAATCAATGAGATCATGTGGTATTGCGGTTACACAAAATTTCTTCTAGTTTTGATATTGTTGGTTACGTATAAAGTGAATACTTAACATTAAATTGTATTCTGTACTAAGCACTTCTTTTAACGCATTTGAATTAAAAAAAAAATACTTTACGGTGAATCATGTGTTAAAAATTGATATCATTGAACTGTTGTAGTCTCTAATCACTCCCAATTGAATCTAGATCCGCACTTATTAGTTTTTGTGAAAATGACCCACTCTAAGTCAATTTCTCCACTCGACCCCCTAAACCGATCGATTCCTATGCCTCACCGGTCTAACCCTCGTCCAATTCTATAACCAACCTCATTTACGGCATTCTTCACTCCCTTACACGACCTACATACCCAACATTACCCTACGCGATACCCATCATTCTTTCTAAACATCGACCCCAATCTTGGCTAGAAAAAAGTTAGCTACTAACATATCAATCCTTAGAAACTGAGTTGTCGTATTATTAGTATTCTGATTTCATCCATGAGC